>ONZH01022581.1:0-19517 GCA_900303285.1 Rhinella marina | reverse complement strand
CTGAATCTGTGACTCCCATGTGAAAAAGGCCTAAATATACCCGTGCGAAGCAATGTTTTCTTCCACTGCTACCCATTGCGTGTCCTCATAAATTACCATGGTATCGACTTTTAATTCAGACCACCGTCAAAATAAGGACTTAGGGCTCGTTCACACGACCGTGTGAACGGGTCCGTACCTATTCCGCAACTTTGCGGAATAGGGGCGGGCCCGTTCACCTCTACGGGCGGCACGCTATCTTGCTGAGCCGTGGCTCAGCAAGAAAAGATAGAACATGTCCTATACTTGTCCGTACGCACGATTCCGAGCGCTGCGGAACTCACGCTGGGCGGCTCCCGTATTTTGCGGGTCCGCAATAATGCCGGACCCACAAGAAATACGGCCATCTGACGGGGGCCTTAAGAGCACCCCCTCCAAAGCCGGCAAACCACGCCCCCAACCCCGGTCAGGTCACGCCCCTCCCACTCCGCAGTCAATGGGGATTGAAAAAATGAAGGTAAAAATCAACTACTGTCAGCTGCATTGACTTTCTCTCTGCAACGACAAACACAAACACTAAATGAAATAGGCGAAATATACCCAGGTGAAGCTGGGTCCTTCTGCTATCTATATATATATATTATTTTGATATAAAAGAATATATATAAAGGTGTGTGTATATAATATATATATATATATATATATATATATATATAATAAAGATATATTACGGGTACTTAATTATAAAGAATGAACTACCGCTAAAATCTGTAGTATCAGGTCGTAATTTCAGCCCCAGAATCAGGATGTCATGGAATTATTTATACATTGAAAGATCCACTCCAATTACAACCATTTAGGGATTAAAGCATTGAATTATGGTGAAAAAGAACGTGAACACCAAAATTTGTAAGTATCATGCCGCAGTTTGACCCCACAGAACAAGGATGATGGATGTTCTATATATATTAGAATTAAACAACCCCAAAATAGTGTTATAGGCGCTCAATTTTCACCCCCAATTACACAATATAAAGATTTAATTGGATTTACTTAGGTATAAAGAACATTAAAGGGAACCTGTCACCTCCTTGGGCTAAAAAACCTGTTAGCAGTACCTTAATTTATGTTCCCAGCGTGATTCAGAAGATGATCTTTGTAAGGAGAAGAGATCCTTCAAACTGTGTAAAATTCATATTTTAATCCTCCGTTGGCGCGCTGCCTTGACTCGGCTTGAAGTCAAGGGGGCAGCGGCCTCCTTGACTCGAGTCAAGTAAACCACTCCCCTTGGCAAGATGATGGACAGTTTGCTGATGGGCCGGGGATCGCGCAAGTCTCGCGCATGCGCGGTGCGCGATATCTCCCTGCTCCCTGGCGCATGCGCCAAGTAAGCGAGCGATTGTCGCATGCGCAGTACAGGCATAGGCGCCCGGAATTTGAAGAGCTGGGGCCGGGATCGTGCAGGGAGATATCGCGCAAATTTTACACAGTTTGAAGGATCTCTTCTACTTACAAAGATCATCTTCTGAATCACGCTGGAACATAAATTAAGGTACTGCTAACAGGTTTTTTTAGCCCAAGGAGGTGACAGGTTCCCTTTAACACCCCAAAATCTGAAGTATCAGACCGCAATTTCACAATAATTACACAATTAAGGAGGATTGAATTATGTATAAAAAATGTGAACACCGTAAAATCTGTAGTATCAAGCCGCAATTTCACCCCATTAAAAGAGTCAAGAATTGATGGAATTACTTATGTATAAAAGAATGCAAACAACCTAAAATTAGTAGTATTAGAACACTTTTAACACCAAATAGTGCAGCAAGGTGTAATAGAATAGCTCCTATTAGTCAATTGACCGCTTCTCTCTCCCAATAGTGTGGATGATGTCACCCTATTATATCCCGACACTATGAATAATCTGTCTCTGAACTGCTAATAGTAATAATTTGAGACTAAAGTATTCTCTAATCACTGTCCCTAATGCCTGTAGTGTTTCTCCCTGCACTAAGTTCACTGGAAAATGACAGAGACCAGGCAGGAGGAGACTTTTTATAGGTCTGTAACATCACAGTGGCTGGCTGATTGGCTGGCTGCACGGCATTACGGAAATCTCTGCCTGGAGAGCTGATGGTGAATTCACTAAAAGAGTTCAAGAGGGACCTGAATGTATTTCTAGTGTAATAACATTACAGGTTATAGTTATTAGAATTCTAGAGAGGTCATTTATTCCAGGGATTTATTCTGACAGCCTGATTGAAGTCGGGAAGGAATTTTTTCCTCAAAATGACAAATGTCGTCTTTTCAGCCTTACAAGCTATGTTACTATGTGCATTTGAGGCCTAATTTGGTGATTTACAAATTAATGTCTGAAAATTGCTGAAGCTCTAATGAGAAATAAAAAATATCCCCCCCCCCAAGAAGTGACCCATTTTGGTAACTACCCCACTCAAGGGATTTTTCAAGGGGGTCCAGTCAGCATTTTGATCATATAGACATTTCATAGAATTTAGAAACACTTGTCATACAATTTAGACATACTTGGCTGTGAAAATGAAAAATTACATAAAATACTGCTTTAGGCCCATTTTTTTTCATTTTTACAATGGGCAACACCCCTTTATGTTTTTGTACACTTCTGTATAAGTGCACCCTAGGACTCATAAGGGAGAAAGCGACATTTGGATTTAGAAGGCTACATATTATGACCAGCAGGTGAGAACCCGCTGTCCCAAGTGACTAACTTACCCTGAGGGTGATGTCTGAGCACAACCACCCATTGTTTACACAATACCTCTGATGGTGAGGGGAGACTTTCCCTAGGGGGGTACCAGGTGCTTCCCCAGAGGGAAATTGGAACATGAGAGAATCGGGACCTGAGTGTAAACCCACTGGAATGACCTCCAAGTGACACAATAAACCCAGTGGATGCTGGGAGACCAGGACGGGCGGCAATCTGGCAAAGTCCATAAAATGTACTCCAAAGTCTGTTACACAGAGCGACAAGAATCAGCAGAACACTTTAGCTCAAACAGGAAACTAGACTAGCTAGGAACCTAATTGCTCAGGCGCCTCCCAGTTGAAGGAGGCCCCTTTAAAAACACATTGCAGACCAGCCCTAAGCTGAGGAAGATAGAGGGCATGCGCATGCTGTCTCACAAAAGAAGGAGAGACACATCCATGCACGCGCTAACAAACAGTACAGGACTCTGAGCCAAAGCACAAGCTCCACTGAGCTGGAAGGAGGATGCCAGAGACTATTTAGCTGCACCCATTCCAGCAAGGAAGGATGTGCCTGCACGGGACATATACAATAATAATAGTCTCTATTTACATAGTGCCACCATATTCTGCGGGACTTTACAATTCAGAGGGTTCATGTACAAATCAAAAGACATCACAAAGTTACTGGCTAATATACAACTGAAATACTAGGAGTGAGGGTCCTGCTTGAAAGAGCTTACAATCTATGAGGAAGTGGGAGTGACACAAAAGGTAGTTGATTGTTATTTTAAATGGGGTGTCCCATGAAAAATATTCTATAGTTTTCAAACCAGAACCTGGATCTAAATACTTTTGTAATTGCGTGTAATTAAAAATTTTGCATATCCACTGAGTTATTCAATAAAATGGATCTGTATAGCGCCACCTGCTGTTTGTTCTTTTTCTTATTTCTTTGACCTACTCACTGAGATGGCCGCACATGCTCAGTTTCATTCTTCAACTGCCTCCTGAGCTGTGATAGGGAGAGCTGAGATACGCCCCCTTAGCTGCAGCAGAAAAGACACTCCCCTTGAGCTGTCAGCTTGATATAAATATAGCTGAGCAATAGATGGGGAGATCTCTGAATCCATGTGAGGTACAGGGCTGGTTCTCGCTTTGTTAAAAATATATTTTCATGTATGTACTATATTATGTGTGATTTTCATTTTTTACATTACTCATGGGATAACCCCTTGAAGTAGTCCAGCCATCTCTGTACTGAAATGAGTGATGTAGGCTGATCTGCGTGTGCTAGTGCTTTGAATCAAGGACTGTCAGAAGATTGAGTTCAGGTCTGAAGTTGGGGTCGGAGGGAAGGGGGAGTTACTGGAGGAAGAGTCAGTTTACGTAGCTTGATAAGCCTGCCTGAAAAGATGTGTTTTTAAGGCACAGTTGAAGGTAGAGAAGTTGAGAATTGACCTGATATTCCGACACAGAACATTCCAGAGAATAGGTGCAGTTTGAGAAAAGTCTTGAAGACGGGAGTGAGATGTACAAATTATGGAGGATGTTAATCTTAGATCACTGGCAGAAAGAAATCGCAAGTAGGGTGGTAGATGGAAATGAGGGAGGAGATATATGGAGGTGCAGCACTGTGGAGAGCTTTGTGTGTGAGGGTGAGAAGATTGAACTGTATTCTGTGTTGGAAAACCAGTAAAGTGACTGGCACAGGCTAGTAGCATCAGTATAGCGGGTGGACACATAGATAAGTCTGGCTGCAGCACTAAGGATAGACTGAAGGCGGGAGAGTTTAGTGAGAGAGAGACCAATTAGTAATGAATTATAGTATTTAAGACAAGAATGAATCAAGGCAACAAGAGTTTTGGCCGTTTCCAGTGTAAGGCTACTTTCACACTAGCGTTTTAAAATTCCGGTATTGAGTTCCGTCTAGGGCTGAAACGATTCATCGATATTCTCGATGAATTCGACACAAAAAAATCCTCGATGCAGTTTTCCTGCATCGAGGATTCGTTTAAATCACGTGACAACAGAGGGTGAGTGAAAAAAGGCTTTCACTCACCGCTCCGTGGCCTCCTGTCGGCACCGTGCTGCACTGGCTTCACACACAGTGTCAGAGCGCGCTGCCTGACGCTGTGTGTGACGTCAGCCAGCCCCTCCCACCGAATGCTGGGAAGAAGAAGCGGACAGCAGCGTGGTGAGCGGACCCTGCCTGGTAAGGTAAGTCTGCGCTCCAGATGGCGACCCCGCTGCAGACAGCCTAGTATCAGAGAACATGAAGCGCGCTGCTGTCAGCGCGCTCCATGTTTCCTGAGCAGCATAGGGCAGAAGCAAGATCTTGCTCCCCCTGTGCTGCTGCTGCCACCAATGAGCGGAGTAGAGGAGGGGCTGTGGCCACTGCGCCACCAATGAGGAGCATGCTGGTTTGCGTAATCAGTTAATCCAGGCGGATCCGGGCCTGCTTGGGCAACTGTGGCCCATAGAATGTGAGTCCCGTGAGGATGGGCCCCGTCCCAGGACAAGGCATGTACCAATGCCCAGAGCAGCTTACCCGGTCACCTAATAGCTGTAGAGAATAAGGAGCTCCCTGTGCCCGTCCTTGGTGCCCAGAACCCTGCTGGAGACTAACACTGGATTACCTGTGCGCTGCTATCACTGTGACCCTGTGTGCCAGTGGCCAAGTCCAGCATACCCAGACAGTAGGAGGAGGCCTGAAGCAGATGTCATGATGTGTACATCCCACAAAAATATTTCTTGCCTATTCACAGGATTGGTGATTAATGTCAGATCATGGTTGCAGGTCTGACCTATGGGTCCCCCTGTGATCTTAGCCGAGAACAGAGGTCCACGAGACCATAGAGCTCATGTCAGTCCACCACCTCTCCATTGACTTCTATGGGGCTGGTGTAGACAGCTCTCCAGGAGTTCATAGAGGAACCTGGCTGCACCCAACAGTCAGACATCCAGCGATCTGACATTTAGTTCTAGTCCCTAGGGGGGCTAATAGTAAATAAAAAGTACAAAAAGAAAAAACAAAACAAAAAAGCACCAATATATTAATTTTAAGGGCCCATTCACATGACCATGTGAATGCATCCGCATCTATAATAGATGCGGTTGCATTCTGGTCGGTGACTCGGTGTGCAAACTTGCTGAGGCTCTGCAAGAAATTTATAGCAATAGTGGACAAGAATAAGCATTTTAAACAGGGCACCCAGCCGTGTGTCCCGCAACAGCTTGGGCCAGGTTCACATTGCAGTGTGAACAATGGCACTCGGATCATTTGGCAACTGGCTGGAGTCCAGACAAAAAATGCTATCACTGTGCAGCATTTTTTGTCTGGGGTAAACCATCTGTATCCCCATTACAGTCAATGGGCATCCATGATCCAGCTATGACAGAACAGACTGACAACAGAGTTCACAACATAGCCTTAGATAATGGATACACAGACTGGCAAAAGAGCAGCCTGCTGTATATACCATATTGGGTATAGCCGCATACTCCAGCTGCTATATGCTCTCATTTACTATAATGTGGTCCAGGGCAGGCCATCTGTCCATGTTCTAGCTTACATGATGGGTATGGTCAAAACAAAAAACTCTACTTGAAGCATATTTTTAGTAGTATCCAGCCACAACCCAGCTTGAACGCTGTAACAAGGCCGGACCCCATTACAGTCAATCACTGCAGCAGCCGGCAGTATCCAGTTATACCTGATACGGTACATTCAGGCTGTTCTTCTGACAGAATGTATATTGTATCTGTGAAAGAAGCCTTATGTGCATTCAAAACACTGTGTACCACTGTAAGTAGTAATAAATATTGTTTTTATAAAGCAATATGTTATTTTAAGATGTTTTTTCTTATTAGAGTACTCGATTAATCGTTGGAATAATCGATAGATTACTTGATTACTAAAATAATCGTTTACTGCAGCCCTAGTTCCGTCATAGGGGCTCAATACCGGAATAAAACGCTTCAGTTTTGTTCCCATTCATTGTCAATGGGGACAAAACTGAACTGAAGACAACGGAATGCTCCTGAAAGCATTCCGTTCGGTCTTCAGACCGGAGAACAAACGGTTTGCTCTCCGGTCCAGGCATCCGCACCAAGATGGATCCGGAATGACCCCCAATGCAAGTCAATGGGGGCGGATCCGTCTGGTGTGACCACAATGGTAACCGGATCCGCCCTCCATTGAATTTCAATGGAGTTCATGACGGATCCGGCTACACATACACACATACAGACATACACATACACATAAACATAAACATACACACACATATAGACATACAAATACACATACATACTTACATGCTCCCCGGCAGGTCTTCAGAGCGCCGGAGGGACAGGTCGGCGCGCACAGATGACGATTCCACCAGGCGCCCAGTAGAGGGTGCTGTGGGGAATCATCACCTGTGCGAGCCGTCCTGCTCCTCCGGCGCTCCGAAGAACTGCCGGGAGCATGTAAGTATGTATGTGTGTTTGTTTGTCTATATATGTGTGTGTGTGTATGTATGTACTGTGTGACATGTGTGGGGCCGGAGCATGGTTCCGGCTCCACACATGTCGCTGCGGCAGTCCTGATCCGGCAGCACCCTTCACCTGCCAGATCAGGCCTGCCGCTAATGTGAAAGTAGCCTTAGAAAAGTGCAGATTCTGGAGATGTTCGTGAGGTGCAGACAACAAGAGCGTGCAAGTGATTGGATATGGAGAACAAAGGAAAGATGAGAGTCAAATATGACCCAAGACAGCGGGCATGCTGCCCTAGAGTTATGATAGTACCACAGACCGAAATTGAAATATCATTTTTAGGTGAGTTAGTAGATGGGGGAAAGACAAGAAGTTTAGTTTTTGAGAGGTTTAGTTTTAGATACAGAAAGGACATGATGTTAGGGACAATCACTGGTGTTTTGGAGTAAAGCAGGGGTGATGTGAAGGGATGAAATGTGTAGTTGGGTATCATCAGCATAACGATGGTACTGAAAGTCAAATCTACTGACAGTCTGTCTGATGGAGACTGTGTAGAGAGAAAAGAGTAGAGGACCCCAACATAAAGAGGAAGAGGAGAAGAAGTAGAGCCAGCGAATCATACACTAAAGGAGTGGCCAAAGAGCTAGGAAGAGAACCAGAAGAGAGCAGTGTCCTTAAGGCCAATTGAATGGAGCGGAAGAGGATTTTGTGCTCTAGTGTATCAAATGCTGCAAAGAGATCCAGTAGAATCAGTAGAGAATAGTCCATAGGTTCAATAGGTCAATAGGTTATCACGCTGGGTGGGCACATTGATGGAATCACTGATGATGATTTGGAGCTGTTGTTACTATGAACCGTGGTCAGTAGAGGGACATTCCTCTGGTCCTTGTACTTAACATGTTCTTATTTAGGAGAGTCCTGCTGTCATGTTTTGAGTGGTTGCCCGTGCTGGCATTTTTTAATACTGTAAAAGATAAATGAGTAAAGGGGGGCTCACACTGATCCGTGGAAATGTAGGTGCAGTATCTCCTGGGTCATCCAGTCCCAGAAAAAAAGGGGTATCAAATAATGAACTCAAAATGGATACGCACGCTACTCTGGAACTTACTATATTTATTTAAAAAACATACAAATGGTACAGGAAGTCAATATTCCATCTAAAATGTCTATTTGTAGACGATATTTTCATTGATAGTGATCAAAAAACAATATGAACAATATATTCCATATATATGGCATATAAGAATACTAATCACATACAATATTCAGAAATCGCATCAGAAAAGTAAAATATAACTAATGACTTGGAACTTGAGAGTCACATAAAGATCGCATCAAATGCCGCAGCTGTAAATATAGTTATAGCTTATGATGGATTTCTGCCAGTGCCGTGGCTTTAGGTTTGTAGTGGACCCTATCCACCTAAGCGTCACACATAAGTGTAAATTGTTGGTGGTGGTTGATAATGAGTCTCTTCCCCAATATCCTGCAATTGCTGAGGATATAATCGTTTGACTGAGAGTCACATTAAGTTTGTTATAAACCAGTACGGGTTTAGTTGCGCCCTCTTGGGCTCTTACCACACCAGGGTCGGCTAGGGTGCGCGTCCTCTCCTTGTCTTAATGTTCGGTGATCTGGGGTGAGTATACCGGTCTCTTCAGTGGCGGTATTCGCTTCTATGGCGTGTTAGTGTACCGCACTGTGGATCCGTCGGTCACGTGTGGATGGTCACGTGATCGGAAGAATGAGTTTATAACTCCAGCCGGTCTTTATAGAAAATGCTGGCAGAAATCCATCATAAGCTATAACTATATTTACAGCTGCGGCATTTGATGCGATCTTTATGTGACTCTCAAGTTCCAAGTCATTAGTTATATTTTACTTTTCTGATGCGATTTCTGAATATTGTATGTGATTAGTATTCTTATATGCCATATATATGGAATATATTGTTCATATTGTTTTATGATCACTATCAATGAAAATATCGTCTACAAATAGACATTTTAGGAGGAATATTGACTTCCTATACCATTTGTGTGTTTTTTAAATAAATATAGTAAGCTCCAGAGTAGCGTGCGTATCCATTTTGAGTTCATTTTTTAATACTGTGCCACAAGCTTCAGTATCTCTGGAAGTTTTGGTGATAAACAGTGGAATACACATGTAATATTTATCCACATAGAGGTGGAAACCCTGTTCCTCCTTTTGCAAACCCATAACCTGTGGGTGTTCTCAGAAGTACTCTTATATAGCTCGTACATTTTAATCCCATATCTTGCCTACCTGCTAAGCAGGAACTGGTGGAGTTTTACCCACCCTTTAAAATGAATAAGGAACTCGTCTGTGCAAATGTTTTTTTTGGGTGTATACACCTGACCAACAGGTGCAAAACTGGTCAAGGACTGGCCTAATTCTGAAAAGACTGTCATATCTAGGGGCATATATTTTCCAAATCCTTAACTCTGTCCCTTTCAGACCCTAAAGTCACATTGGTGAGAGTTATCAAAACTGGTGTAAGGAAACTGGCTTAGTTGCCCCTAGCAACCAATGAGATTCCACCTTTCATTTTTCAGAGCTCCTTTGGAAAATGAAAGGTGGAATCTGATTGGTTGCTATAGGCAACTAAGCCAGTGTTTGTTTACACCAGTTTTCATAGATGTTCCCCACTGTCCTGTGTGTCTCATTGCTTTGTCTGTGAAAGACATGTCCTATCAGAAGCTGAGAATAGAGTTTCTGCTTGGGACCTTACATAGTGCTTAATAGACAAGTCAATATCCTCCTTCCTGATTGGCTGTGAAGCTGCAAGGAATTATGAGCAAACCTGCAGGCGAGTGCCCCACCCAGGGTTATGTTATCCTTCATCTTTATCTGCCCTGCCCTGTTTTCCTCACTAGGATGCTGAATTTGATATGTAAAATAGTGGGCAGTTTATTGTGTAAATCACCTGAATCAATCACTGAAATTTAAACTGAAAGAGTATGGATGACATCCGTGTGGATTCTGTATTTTGCGTAACGGAACAGCTGGCCGGTAATAGAACAGTCCTATCCTTGTCCGTTAGGGTTTATGCACACGACTGTTTGTATTTTGCGGTCCACAAAACACGGTTCAGCAAAAAATATGGATCAAAATCTGGCCCCCTAATAGAACAGTATGATCCTTGTCCGTAATGCGGACAAAAATAGGACATGTTCTATTCTTTTGCGGAACGGCATACAGACATTTGGAAAGAAAATACATTCATGTGCATGAGCCCTCAGTTGGGACACTCATGAAATCTCATTTTTATTGGCTGAAATACAAAGTGTGCCTTCTGTGTGATCTTTATTGTCTACGTCTTCATCTTTCACTAAGTTTTTCCTCTTTCAGCATTGCAGTTCTTTTGATGACTCGATCAGCCTCTGTAAAATCTCCCAATCAATACAACACTATGGCAACATTCTATAGATTTCAGTGAAGGCACTTAAACCCCTTCAATAGCTGTCAGCAATGCATTTTCAGTAGGGAGGAAGCTACAACCAGACTGCTATAGCTTATAGCCTAGGGTATTGAGTAGGGATGAGCGAACCGAACCATAACGAACCAGATTCGTTACGAACTTTGCAAAAAGTTTGGTTCGTCACCGAACCGAACTTTTGAAAAGTTCGTAACGAATCTGGTAAGAAAAAAAACTGTAACGCAAAAGTGTACTTTTTTCACAGAATACACCAGGATACAAGGGATTATTACTCCTATAATCCCTTGTATCCTGGTTTTCTGTGAAAAAAAAGATGTGTGACGTCACCCCACAGCCTCTGAAGTGTCTGAGCGCGTTGACATCTTGTCAGTGCGTCTCAAGACTTCACAGGCAGAGGAGTTAGACATTCCACATTAGTTAGACAGAGAAAAGATATAGTTAGATAAATATTCAAACAAGTAGATAGATACAGGGAGAGATAGAGAAGAAATAGAAAGGGTTAGTGAGAGAAGCAGGAGAGAGGAAGAGAAAGCTAGATATAGAAGATAAGGTGATAGATAGGGAGAGAGGCTGAGAAAGCAAGAGATAGGTAGAGATAGGGAGAGAAAGTCATATAAATAAAAAAAAAGTGAGATCTAGGGAGAGATAGGGTGATAAAAAAAGAAATAGTGAGAGAAAAGAGTCAGGACAGGTAGCATTCCTGTTCCGTGACCGTACACTCTACACGTTGCTGCTCAGCTGGGTGCCGTTAACCTCGTTTAGCCGCAACAAAAAAAGTTTTAAAAAAATCTAAAAAAAATGTTATAAAAAAAAGTAAAAAAAAAATTAAAAAAAGTTATAAAAAAAGTTTTAAAAAAAGTAAAAAAAAAATTAAAAAAGTTATAAAAAAAGTTTAAAAAAAAAAAGTTATAAAAAAATAAAGTTTAAAAAAGTATAAAAAAAATACATCATTTAATTTTCCCCCACCCAAATAAAAATATGTCCAAGCGTCCTACTTCCAGCACTTCCCAGGCAAGGAGTGCAACAGCAGGCGGTGAGGGTAGGAGAAGTGGCAGCACCAGGCCCGGTGGCACCCGGGGTAACAGGCGTGGCAGCAGCGTGCAGCTACCCCTGATGGCCACTGGTCAAGTAAGAACCACACAGCCAGCGGTTCTAGATTGGCTTACCCAATCCTCCAGTTCCACCGCCCAAAGCTTCCCAAACGAGCAGTCAAGCATCCGCTGGATCATCCGATACCACCCTTACATGGGACGGTCAGCGAGAGTCCTCTGCCCTGTCCCGTTATTAGAATGCCACTCACCTTTGGGGCACCTTCTGCCAGGGAACTCTTGGCAAACCTTGATCTGCCCTTGGAGTCTCTACCACTTTTTAGTGATGAGGAGGAGGAGGAAGTCCACCAAAGTCAGCGGGTGGAACGTAGTGAGACTCCAGAGGAGGTGTTGGCTGTAAGCAGTAAACAGAGCCAGGGAGGGGCATCCAGTGCCACACCTGATATTCTGTCCCAGCCACCGGAGGAAAGTAGCAGTGGTGCAGAGTTTGATGACGATGTCGCTGATCGGATGTGGCGCCCTCAAGCAGCATCATCCTCATCATCAGGGGAGGAAATAGAGGTGCCATCGACGCAGCAACATCCCACTGTTGCAAGGAAACGAGGCACAAGAGGGAGGGGTAGAAGCCAAGCTACCAGGCAGAGATCACCCTCTTAAAGCCTTGGTCCTCAGGCAGCAGTGGCAGTCAACAGCCAGCAAGACCCCCGTGGCTGTCAGCAAACCACGGTCCTCTGTCGTCTGGCAGTTCTTCCGCCTGGGGAAAGATAAGCACATCGCTTTGTGCCTGCTGTGCAATGAGAGGGTCAGTCGTGGCAGGGGTGATAATCTCATATGGAAAGGCAACACCAACAGGCCTGGAAGAACCATGAGCCCAATACCACCTCCTGTCAGGATGCACCATACACTGCAGATCCCATCATGCAGCATCCTCTCAGTGCAACTCAGGGCTCGTCAGCCTCAGGTGCCAGCACCAGCACAGTGTCACTGCCGTCTACACCGCTAATAAGGCAGCAATCCGTGACTGAGTCCATGGGCAGACGTCAGGTGTATTCCAGCAGCCATCCCATGGCCCAGAAACTGACCGGACACCTGGTTAAGCTGCTGGTGCTTCAGTCCCTGCCCTTCAACCTCGTGGATTCCCAGCCTTTCAGGGATTTCCTTGAGCCCAGAGATGGATGAAGTGCAGATGGAGGGTGAGGAGGAGGAAGATGTCTATGCCCAGCCATTCCACACACCGCCACCTGGCTTCTCTGCCTCTCAATCACAGGAGGAGATGGAGGATGAGGTGGTAGAGGAAGCGGAGGAAGACCCCAGCAGACCCTGGAACTATACCGAGGACAGTGGAGAGGAGAGGCGCTCATTGTCCTTGGTGCAGATGGCAAGGTGCCTGCGGGAGTGTCTCAGGAGTGACAGCCGGATTGTGGGCATCCGCCAGAGGGACCAATACTGGCTGGCCACCCTGGTGGACCCTCGCTTCCGCCGCAAAATGGCTGAATTTTTTCCACCATCAGAGAGGGAGGCAAAACTGGGGTACTACCGGGACCTACTCACCAGTCAGTTGGTCTCAACTTACCAGCGAGACCAGCCAGGTTCCCAGACAACATCCGCTTGGGGGGGAACCAGCGCGTTCCACTACCACCACCACTAGTGGAGGCGTGAGAAGTCGCTACAGCCTCCAATCGCTGATGAGCGATTTCATGTAGCCAGCTGCTGAAGAGGGGACACAACACTGGACTCATGGCGTGGACCAGCATGAACTCACCCACCAGGTCACTGCCTACCTGGATTGTACCCTGCCCCAAAGTGTCACCGACCCCGTGCAGTACTGGGCAGAGAAACTTGACATTTGGCCTCAACTGGCAGAGTTTTCTTTGGCTCTGCTGTCCTGCCCAGCCAGTAGTGTTGCGTCAGAGAGGGTGTTCAGTGTGGCGGGTAACATCATAACATCGCAAAGAACGAGGCTCTCTTGCCACAGTGTTGAGATACTGACTTTTCTAAAGATGAATCGTGCCTGGATTACATCGGATTATACCACCCCCCTGCCTGATGTGAATGACTAAGCCTTCTCGACCCCCTGTGAAGTGAGTAGACCACTTCTTGACACCTTTCAATAATATTCCTTCTATATCGATAAGTGTTCCTGGCCAGGGGGTGATGAGGCATAGGTGTTGTGATCCTCACCTAGGCTTCTACCCCCTGTGAAGTGAGTTATTATTGCTATTACATTTACTATTGGCTGTTCGTTTAATTGTATTACTCAGTGGGCATTTATCCAGTAGTTTTCTGGCGCTACTATAAGGGATTTTTGAAGGAGTGGTGGGCCACCACTCTTTACATAATTTTTAATTTGCTTCTATTCTCCTTTTGGTGTCCAAAAGGAGTTCCTCAGTAGCTGCCGTCCTACTTGGATTCTCACCTATATATTCTTAGGTTTTAATCATACTAATTGTGGGCTACCCCCTTCCCTTTGCAATTATCTATTATTTATTAATACACCCCACTAGCGCTCCTCGTGTTTAGTACCTTGGGGAGGACTAATTCTCCCTTAAGATTCACTAACCCTCACCTTCTTTTTTCTGTTTAATCAGTCACCCGTCTTGCATGGCAATCCGTGTGTCCAAGAAACTGACCTTAATATCCCAAATATGTGCCCAACGTAAAAATCCTTAATTTAACTCATTAAGTAATGTTCCCCCCTTAGACCCCAAATTAAACAAAATCACTTTAAAAATTCCCTACTTAATTCGGATACATTTAAATAAACAGAACCCCATCTCCAAATTTAATGCCCATGGTGTGTTGGCCATTTAACATCTCCACACCAGCTTAATGCCTCACAGTGGTGCACCGTCCAACCCATACCCCAAGAACAGTACCATCCCTAAAATAATCCCCACGACTATGCTTCACAAAGTGGGGATTTTACCTTTTGTGAACTATAGCCGTGGGGTTCTATCCCTGGCACCCGTGCCAAGGAACACTACTCACCGTTTTGTGAGCGGGTACTAACTGTTCTTGAGGTATTTTGTTGATATCATGAGAGTAGTAAAATCTCGCACAGCAAATCCCGATGGGGTTCTTCTCTGTGCGAATGATTTCATGCCTCTCATGCAGTCACGCGTGGAATAAGGCTGTCTATGGGGTATATATCACGGAGGCTGCTGTCCTTCAACTGTGATATAAAAAACCTCCACAGTTAGTTACAGCAACAAACAGTTGCTGAAAGGCAGGTTAACTTGCCTTATTTACGTGTACCTTTACAATGGGATGCTTTTTTGGGGTTCTCTGCTGCCTAAAATCCACAGCGCATCGTTGGCTGATTTTATGCCACCTTCAGTACTATGGGGCTGGACGCAAATACCCAGTTCAGCGCAGAACTGCGTATGTCCGGACGGCACCATAGTACTGAACGCTGTTTGGTGAACGGTATAAAAATGCCCTGCGGATTTTACTCAGCAGACCCGCAGCCACATGTGAAGGTACCCATAGGGTGAGGTTTTTTGGGAGTGACCAAAGAGAGGGCGGGAAGGTCACTCCCATACCCCATCAGGGGTTTTCCCCCTACCCACTTTAAAAGATAAGTCCAGGCAATTAATAACTTTCTGTGCTCTTACTTGAACCAGAAACTTATAAATTGCTCGGACTTATCCTTTAAAGGGAACCTGTCATCTCCGAAACACCCCCTGAACTAGAGTAAGTGTTGTATAGTGTAAGTGATGCTGAATCCGAATATGTACGTTTTATCTTCATACTTACTTCCATTCCGACGCTGTGCTCCCACAAACCTGCAGTAAAATGCACTCAGTGGACTCCGGTGCTCACTCACATAATGGAGAGGACTCAAAGAAGAGTCCACTGAGTGCATTTTACTGCAGGTTTGTGGGAGCACAGCGTCAGAATGGAAGTGAGTATGAAGATAAAGCTTACATATTCGGATTCAGCATCACTTACACTATACAACGCTTACTCTAGATCGGGGGGGTTCCGAGATGACAGGTTCCCTTTAAGCCAGCTGGTTACAGCACTAAAAAAACACAAAAGCATACATCCATTGGGTTGGGCGCTGCACTCGGTTAGGACATCAAACTGGTGTAACAAAGATATATGTCTCGCCAACAGCCATAGACCCAGATTCAACAGGTTTGACACCAGAGTAGTTGCGTCAATTTGTAAAGCGAATGCCAGTGAGGTGTCCATATCATGAAAATTGGACACGTATTTTTGGATAATGGAACTGCCGTAAAGCCTTCTTGAATCTGTGCCTTTTTAAATGTCCTTTCTTCACCTCATGGATTCTGTGGGTGAGGTTGTCTGTCTATTTAACCGTATCCGTATCCTACTAGACTAGCTGTAATGTTAGAGGGTTTTTTTAACGTTGACTGTCCTGTGCTGAACTCTACATCAACATTTTGTCATGTATAAAAACTGATTTTTTACAAGCGTGCATATTCTTAGCTTCCAACTTCAGTTCTCTGTACTAGGCCCTTCTGGGTCCAAAAGAATACTGCTCCTACTAATGCCCCCACCGTCAATTGTCTATTTGGAAACATACTGGGTGCAATCAAGAGCTGCTGAAGCTGCCTCCCCCACTTGTCTCTTCTCAACTATACTGGCCTAGGTGCTATCAAGTGCTGCCGCCTCCTCCGTCAATTGTCTCTTCTCAACTATACTGGCCTGGGTGCTATCAAGTGCTGCCGCCTCCTCCTCCGTCAATTGTCTCTTCTCAACCATACTGGCCTGGGTGCTATCAAGTGCTGCCGCCTACTCCTCCGTCAATTGTCTCTTCTCAACTATACTGGCCTGGGTGCTTTCAAGTGCTGCCGCCTCCTCCTCCGTCAATTGTCTCTTCTCAACTATACTGGCCTGGGTGCTATCAAGTGCTGCCGCCTCCTCCTCCGTCAATTGTCTTTTCTCAACCATACTGGCCTGGGTGCTATAAAGTGCTGCCGCCTCCTCCTCCGTCAATTGTCTCTTCTCAACCATACTGGCCTGGGTGCTATCAAGTGCTGCCGCCTCCTCCTCCGTCAATTGTCTCTTCTCAACCATACTGGCCTGGGTGCTATCAAGTGCTGCCGCCTCCTCCTCCATCAATTGTCTGTTCTCAACCATACTGGCCTGGGTGCTATCAAGTGGTGCTGCCTCCTCCTCCTCCGTCAATTGTCTGTTCTCAACCATACTGGCCTGGGTGCAATCAAGTGCTGCCGCCTCCTCATCCGTCAATTGTCTGTTCTCAACCATACTGGCCTGGGTGCTATCAAGTGCTGCCGCCTACTCCTCCGTCAATTGTCTGTTCTCAACCATACTGGCCTGGGTGCAATCAAGTGCTGCTGCCCACTCCTCCGTTAATTGTCTGTTCTCAATCATACTGGCCTGGGTGCTATCAAGTGCTGCTGCCTCCTCCTCCTCCGTCAATTGTCTGTTCTCAACCGTACTGGCCTGGGTGCTATCAAGTGCTGCCGCCTACTCCTCCGTCAATTGTCTGTTCTCAACCATACTGGCCTGGGTGCAATCAAGTGCTGCTGCCTACTCCTCCGTCAATTGTCTGTTCTCAACCATACTGGCCTGGGTGCAATCAAGTGCTGCTGCCTCATCCTCCTACGTCAATTGTCTGTTCTCAACCATACTGGGTCCAATACAGTACTATTACTGCTGCTGGTTCCACTGTCAGATGTCTGTTTTCCACCCTACTGGGCCCAAGGCAATGCTGCCGGTGTTGCCAACTTGCACTTTGTGTCCTATGTCCCGTGTAAGCACTTACACCTTGGCTAATGTGTACCTGTTCTGCGGTGCACAAGGTCTACTTAAATGGTACGCCTGTCTGTCTTCTGACCTGTGATGTCACTGAGACCGCATCGACTTCAACGCAGCCTATTCTTGGGCTGGTGCCACGATCTACCGTGTGTTTTTGGTGCTCTGGCATGACATGGACTGCTCCAGCGGACCTCTTCAATGCTGTCAAATGTTGTCGACGACTATTTTTGCACTTTGATTTTTTCCACTTTTTTCATTGTAATAGCAACTGCAACTAAATGAAACTATACCCTATCAGACTCCCACTATTGTAGCTGCAATTATTCAGCCGTTATAGCAAGGTTCGTTTTAGGTTCGGTTCGTACGAATCCGAATTTCACGAAAGTTCGCCGAACCGAACTTTTCAAAAGTTCGCTCATCACTAGTATTGAGCTTTACAATTCAAAGTGCCTGATCCTTTTCTGTCCCAACTTTATATGTTAGGGGAAAGTCCATAAACTTTAGAAAGCTGATCCGCTCCATAAAAGATGGCAGATTCGACTGACTATGGTATAATTTCTATAAGTGGCCTTTAGACATATGTGTTCAGTTGAAAAATATCAATATGTTTGCTATTAGTGGTAACTAGAGATGAGCGAATCTATTCGCCGCTTCGTAGATTCGTATCGAATCTTGGAATTTTTCAGCTGCGAAGCGAATCCGAATATTAGGTGATTCGCTTCGCTTTTGTACGCATTCGCTACGTAGTGTGTCCTATTAATTATACGCTATTCTACGTATAATTTAGTTACTCTATACGCTGTCGCGTACGAATTCAATTCAGCGATGCAGACTCCTCCCTGGTAGTTCCGCCCCTTTCTCCAGCGTGGGAGGATGACGAGGCAACTCAGGAAATTAAGTTGCGCATTCGTGCGCCTCATCCCTTTTTCCCCCTTTTCAGGTTATTTGGGGAGCCCCTTGAAAGAGGGTTTTTTAAGGAAGCTTTGCTCCTTTTTTTTTTACCCATTTGGATTACAATTTTACCTATGTGGATTACAAATTGAGACTGAGTTTGGGACTCTGCTCCAGTTCTATGACAAGCGTCAGAAGAAAAGAGACTTAAACGTGTCCGTGAGCATACTAGGTAGGTGATATTTAAAATATTTATATTATACCTATAATAATGTATTTGCACTTTACCATATATATGTCTCGAATATTCGCTCTGCCTCTGAGGAGTGCACGCCGCGGCCTCTCCTCGTACGTGCCTGCGTATTACGTAATCGCTTAGACAATAGTACGCTGAGATTCGTAAGCTATTTGTACGCTCATGTGTACGTCTTCTAAGAAGTTGCGTACATTTTGTAAATGAACGTTCGTTATTAGTGAGCGAATGTTCGCTAATAGCACATAATAACGTATATTTTGTACGCAAATACAACGAATCTATTCGTCGAATATACGAATCTTAGGAAAACTTCAGCGAATGTTCGGCGAATAATTTTTTCAATGATTCGCTCATCTCTAGTGGTAACCTGAGTGTAAAGTAATTGTTGGCTCATTTTGTTTTTAAGAACTGATATATTTCAGCGAACAGTAGATGCTGGAAAATAAGTTCTAGTTTATCAAAAGCAGTGCTTGTAAAATCAGGAAATGAGAGCTTCAGCAAGTGGCACTTATCATGTAGAGAAAGTTGATACAAGCACTTACTAATGTATTATGATTGTCCATATTGCCTCCTTTGCTGGCTGGATTCATTTTTCCATCACTTTATACACTGCTTGTTTCCATAGTTACAACCACCCTGGAATCAGTGGTGGTCATGCTTGCACACTATAAGAAAAAATGCCATCCTCTCTGGTTGCCGGGACCATGGGAGCTGGTGTTTTTTTTCTATAGTGTGTAGGCACAGCCATGCTGTTGGACTGCAGGGTGGTTGTAATTCTCTATAATTTTTCCTATGTACCACTGCTACTTTGCACAGTAAAGATAGTAAAAGTGAAGCACAATTTCCTCTAGCTCCTGTGGGCTGTGAATTGGAGACCTTATAGCAGCTAGTCTCTACCCCTTATCTCAGAAAGAACTGAGAATTAGGG
>ONZH01022580.1:0-16524 GCA_900303285.1 Rhinella marina | reverse complement strand
TCTAATAATTAACAAATCAAACAAGGATTTATGAGGCAGACATTGCCTGCCAGCTGCACCTCTTTATAAAGTATAATATATATAATAATAAATAAAATAATTTATTTTGGCCTGGAGACCCACAGCATGTGCCCTAGTTGCATGGTGCTAACAGTATCATGTCCTGGCTGTGGTTTTTGCATTCTCATTGACTGCACGGTACAGCACTTGTGCTTAATTTTTTCCATCTCCATAAATTAAATATCTAACAAGGACTTGTGAGGCACAACTCATATCAAAGAAACCAGCAAATATTGTTCAACAGTTTGGCTGCAAAAGCACTGGCTTAAAGGGAACTTGCCATATAATACCCGTTCTGTATAGTTTTGTAGGAAAAGATTCAGTAAAACTTGTAATTTTTCCATTTGTATCCATATTCATTCTGGGCTTTGAGGTCAAAGAGACGGTACTATCAGTGATTGACAGCCTTCCCTCTATGAATGTGAATACAGATATAGCTTTCAATCACTGATGATTGACAGCTATATGTGATGACAGACAGCTTCCTTGACTTCACAGCCGAGAATAATTAGGAATATAAATGAATGAAATACAAGTTATATGGAATCTTTTCCCCCAAAACTATATATCAATCCGCTCATCTCCTCCTGCTTTATAACATGATGCCTGCTAATTAATTCTAATTTTCATTGTGACAGATTCCCTTTAACCCTTTCACCCCCGGAGGTTTTTTCGGTTATGCATTTTCGCTTTGCGCTCCCTGCCATATGGTGTAGTGGGAAGCGGGAAAAAAATTCCAAATCGGGTGAAATTGCAAAAAAACGCTATTCCACTACAGTTCTACGGGTTTCTTATTTACAGCGTTCGATATTCATTAAAACTGACCAGTTACTTTCATTCTACTGGTCAGTACGAATCCGACGATACCTAATATGTATAGTTTTTTCTGCGTTTAGATGGTGATAAAGTTGGCTTTTTTTTTTTTCCTTGTCATATCTTGACCCCTATAACTTTTTGGTATTTATGTGTACAGAGTGTATGGGGGCTCATTTTTTGCGGGGCGATCTGAAGTTTTTATTGATACCATTCGGGTGTGTATGACTTTTTTTCTCACTTTTTTTAATTTTTTTTAGAAAAAAAAAGCGACAAAAAGGCAAATCGCCATTTTGGACGCTTTTCCACCACACAATTCGCCGTATTGAAATTTTTTTTTATATTTTAAAGTACGGCGTTTTCGTTCACGATGATACCCAGATGTCATATTTATTGTTATTTATAGGTATTTATTTTTTTTAACGGAAAGGGTGATTTGAACTTTTATATATTTTTTATTTTTTATATATTTTTTAACTTTTTAAAAAAATTTTGTGATTATTTTAAATCTAAATTGAACTATATTGTGTTTTTTTCTTTATGAGCAATCGGGATTTACTAGATGGCGTTAAATCCCAAAAATTGCTAATTTCTTATCCTGGCCTGATCTAGTGGCCAGAATAAGAATTGCGTTTGAAAAACTGTAATCTCCAGCAAGGATTACAGTTTTCATATGGTGTACAACACCCCGATTGGCATCGGCGGCGGTGTACACCACCGGAAGCGTAGGCATCCTGGTTCAGACCATCCTGATGCGTGATCACGTGTGATCACGGCATCAGAAGGCCCAGGAAGAGCCGCGAGGTAAGTAGCGGCACCAAGCTGGCAGAGGGCTTAAGAGACTATTAGTACAATATGTGGGGCTAAATGATTATCAAATACCTCCATTGAGGTTGGGTTTACATGTTCAGCGTCTAGTTGCCATGGTAACCATCCGCCCACTGCCGTTTGCTGCAGTTTGCTCTCCGGTTTGGGAATGCAACCAAATGGAACGTAATGCATTTTGGAGCATTCCATTCTGTTTAGTTCCGTTTTGTCCCCATTGATAATGAATGGGGACAAAACGGAAGCTTTTTTTTCCAGTATTGAAATCCTATGACGGATCTCAATATCGGAAAAGAGAAACGCTAGCGTGAAAGTAGCCTAAAATAAAAGGTTAAAAAAAGAAAAAAAACAATAAAAACAAAAAGAAATAAAAATTTAAATAAAAATAAAATAAAATTTTCCCATATCCAGTCATTTATGATTAATTAAAAAAATGAACAAATAAAATTAAGTACACATACTTGGTATCACTGCCTCTGTAATGACCTGATCTATAAAAGTATCATGTTTTGTCACCTCATTTCCACAAAAAAATTAATAAAAACTGATCAAAAATTCATATGTACCCAAAAATGATACCAATAAAAACTACAGCTCTTCGCACAAAAAACACAAGTCCTCACACAGATGCATTGGTGAATGCTGAATGCTGCCATTTCCACAAACAGCAGTTTATGACCATATATGCGGTATAAATTATGGGGTGAACTAAAATGTATTTTTTAATTTTCGCAGCCAAGTGTTTCTAAATTCTATGAAAATCTTGTTAGCTCAAAGCATTCAGTTCACCCCTTGATTAATTCTTTGAGGGGTGTAGTTTCCAAAATGGGCTCACATTTTAGAGTTTTCCTTCTAGGGGTACCTCAGGGTCTCTTCAAATGTGACATGGCACCTGAAAACCATTCCAGAAGTTAACAATACTGTGCTCCTTTCCTTCTGAGCCCTGCCATGTACCCATGAAGAGATTTACGACCACATATTTGTGTAAAATGCAGAATCATAAATATTGGTTTGTTTTACTGTTAACCCTTGCTGTGTTACAGAAAATCTGCACAAATTATTTTTTTAAATTTCCCCTCCATTTTGCTATATTTCCTGTGGAACACCTAAAGGGTTAACAAAGTTTGCAAAATTAGTTTTGAATAGTTTGAGGGTTGTAGTTCCTATAATAGGAAAAACTACATTTTTGGTGGTTTCTATTATGTAAGCCCCTTAAAGTTCAAAACTGAATTGGTCCTTAAAAAACAAGGTTTTGAACATTTTCTTGAAAATTTCAAAAATTGCTTCCAAAATTCTAAGCTTAACATCAAGCCTAAAAATTAAATGAATTTTACAAAATGATGCCAACATAAAGTAGACATATGGGGAACGTTAATTAATAACTATTTTACGAGTAATCACTATTTGTCTTAAAATCAAATATCGAAAATTGTTAATTTTCCATATTTTCTTCAAATTTAGTTTTTTTTTAAATACATAAAGGTAAAACATCTCAACTAAAATTCACCACTAATATGAAGTATGATGTGTCATGAGAAAACAGTCTTAGAATCGTTTGGGTCAGTAAAAACGTTCCATAGTTATTATCAGATAAAGTGACACGTCAGATTTGAAACAATGGAGCTTTGGCATTTGGTCAAAACTGACTGTTGCCTGAAGGGGTTAAAGGGAATCTGTCATCAACTTTATGCTGGCCATACTAACGGCAGAATAAAGTAGAGACAGGTGAGTTGATTTCAGTGATCTGTCATTTCTAAATTAAAAGTAAGTGGTTTCCGAGAACCAACTTCACAATCATTGCAGACTGGACCTAGAAAAGAGTCCCGGCCACCTGAGAAGAGTCATGGTTATTCATGAATTCCTGCTCTCCCTGCCCACCTGCTGATGATTGACAGGCTTCTACCTAGTTTTCTCCCTTTCTCTATAGGAGAGAACTGCCAATCATCAGCAGATGAATGGGGAGTGCAGGAGATTAGAAATAACCATGACTCTTCTCAGGTAGATTTGACTCTTTTCAAGGCCTGGGCTGCAATTATTATGATGCTGGTTCTGGACAACCATTTATTTTTAGCTCATGAGTGACACTCCACTGAAATCAGCATTTCTGTCACTACTTTATACTGCCCTCAGTGAGGTCAACATAAAGTTGATGTCAGGTTCCCTTTAAAGTCAAAGTAGTGGATTTAATAAGAGGTGAAGTCTCAGTCTTTTCTTATATATGCGTCTTCTGATTATGGTCTGTTCCTTGTTTTGTCTTCAAAGACTGCATTGAAAAAGTGTAAATCCAGCTTTAGAAATAAGAAGTTTGTTGAATAATCAAAAGATAAAGGGTCTAATAATAATAATAATAATAATAACAATAATAATGATAATAATAATATCTTTATTTACAGGTAATAAACAACTAAAACACTAGGAGTGAGGGCCCTGCTCACAATCTGTGAGGGAATGTGGGTGATACAAAGGTTAAGTTGATAAAAAGCAGTGCAAACACCTATATACTAAATACAATTGTACAGGCTGAGCCGCAGGAGCTAGTGCATTGGGTATGGGTATTACTATCCGAATAAGGTGGTCAGTTCAGAATAAGGGTTGGGGGAGGGTAGAAGAAGAGTCGGTTTACCAAACACGATAAGCCCGTCTGAATAGATGTGTTTTTAAGGCAGGATTCACATGTCTTCTGTGAATTCCAGCAGAGGAACAGATTGCAGGAGTTCACTGTATCCGGCATAGCTGGATACCACCGCGCACCGCCGGATCCCCATTCACTGTTATGATATCCAGTGGGGATCTGTCTGCTTACTGGCATATAGTGTTGGACTTGGGCGCCTAGGGACCACCAGTAAAATCTATTTTGGGAGCCCACCATATTGATACATTCAAATATTACCTTCTCACACAGCAGCAAGATGCTACCAGATGATTTAGGTCCTGGGGAGAAGAGGACACTGGCTAGCTTTCCTCTATACCTAGAAGTCATCTCAGCTCTGATGGTGTCTATAATGATAAACTGGGGAGTTTCTTTAATAATCTATCAGGTTTTTTATATGAACATAGGTTGGTTGAGGTGCTGTGCATTGAATATATGTATGTAGTGCAGTAAGTCTGCTGTGTTGTTGATTCACCTGTACCCCTGTGGACCAGTCCGAGCCTGCCGGCATATATGCTGGCTTTCAGACGGACAAAAAAAGGCATATATTCCGGATACAGTGAATTCTGGTAGTCTGTTCCAAAGGAAGCTAAAGAAGTTTGGGAATTAACCTGATTGCTCAGGGAAGTGCATTCCAGGGAGCAGCTGCAGCTCAAGAAAAGTCTTGAAGCCAGGAGTGAGAGGTTCAAATTATAGAAGATCTTTTGTACATGTACAAACGTCATTGATAATTGAAATATTTGTGGTTGCACAATCCCTTTAACCTCCAAATTGGAAAAACCTTTCCAAAAATGTCACTTTTTTATTTGAGATTTTTAATATGTGTCTGAAGTAAATTTTCTTGGCGCACAACTCAGGGGACGCAACTGCATTTTTAACCTTTTAGTGACAATTATTTTAGCCTTAAAGGGGTTGTCTCACTTCAGCAAATGACATTTATTAGAGAAAGTTAATACAAGGCACTTACTAATATTTGTCTATATTGCCTCCTTTGCTGGCTGCATTCATTTTTCCATCATATTACACACTGCTCATTTCCATAGTTACGATCACCCTGTAATCCAGCAGCGGTGGCCGTACTTGTACACTATAGGAAAAAGTTTCGGCCACTCTGGTGGCCAAGACCGTGGGAGCACACATAGGATTGTGCTTTTTCCTATAGTGTGCAAGCATGGCCACCACTGCTGGATTGCAGGGTGGTTGTCACCATGGAGACAAGCAGTGTATAATGCAATGGAAAAATGAATCAAGCCAGGGAAGGAAGCAATATGGATAATAACAATATATTAGTAAGTGCCTTGTATTAATTCTTCTATATGATAAATGCTACTTGCTGAAGTGATACAGCCCCTTTAAGGACCAGTAACCTTTCCCCCCCTTCGTGTTCCAGCAGTCATAACTTTAAAAAAATGTTTCTTCTGCGGTATTAGTTGTAGGTTTTTTAGGAACCATTTTGGGGTATATATCGTGTATTAAATAACTTTCATTTATTTTTAGGGGGAAGATAAAAAACTGCAATTTTGACATTATTTTGTGGAATTTATATATAGCATTCTCTGTGTGGTATAAAAAAAACATAATTTTATTATGTGGGTCAGTACAATAATGATAATTTCACATTTGTATATATTTTTACTATTTTTTCTTTCCTCCTGCAGCTCTGTAACTGCTCCCCCTCCTCCTCCAGACTGATTATATCTCTGGTTTGGTAACAGCTAGAGATATGGGCTATGTGCTGTTTGAAAGCTGGCATTCCAAGCAAAATCAAAGCATTGTCTTCAGTACATAGAAGATATGGCTGTTAGAAATCAGGATGCAGTGAATGCAGCTGAAAGTGAAAGTAGTCTCCAGCTGCTACCAATGAGGAGATATGAGCAGCTAAAGCAGCCCTCCTTCCCCTTCGGCTTGGACAGAAGTAATTTTCCCATAGCCCGAGCTGGACTCGGGCAAAACAGTTAGGTCAGTGATGGCTAATCTCTGGCACTCCAGCGGTGGTTAAACTATGACTCCCAGCATGCTCCATTCATTTCTATGGAGTTCTGAGAACAGCCAAGCAAGTGTGCATTTTGGGAGTTGTAGTTTTATCACAGCTGGAGTGCCGGAGGTTAGCAATCACAGAGTTAGGTGGTTAAAAAGATATCTTGGTTATATAAAGTTTTCTCCTATTATCAGTATAGGGGATTACTATTAGATTGGTGGAGGTTGTACTGCTGGGAACTCCACTGATCACAAGAATAGAAGCCCCCAAAATGAACAGAGCAGCTGGTCTCGCCATGCGAGCGGCTACTCCATTATTTGTATGGAAGTTCCGGAGATAGTTGAGTGCTGTACTCGTCAATCTTTGTAACTTTCATAGAAATGAATGGATTCATTACCGTATTTTTCGCCCTATAAGATGCACCGACCCATAAGACGAACCTAGGTTTTACAGGAGGACAATAAGAAAAAAATATTTTTCATTAGATCTCAGGTCAGACCAACAATCAGACTCCCAATGTTAATCAGACCTCAGCTCACAGCCCCAATTAGACCCCCAATGTTAATAAGACCCCAATAAGACCTCAGATGAGACCCCCAATCAGACTTCAGATCAGACCCCAATGTGAATGACCCCCAATCAGATCTTATACAAGAGCCCCATGCCTCTCATCAGTCCCCATTTGCTCTCATATCAGTCCCCATTTGCTCTAATGTCAGCCCCCATGCCTCTAATGTCAGCCCCTATGCCTCTAATGTCAGCCACCATGCCTCTAATGTCAGCCCCCATGCCATTTATCTACCCTCATGCCATATATTTGCCCCCATGCCTCTGTCAGCCCCATGGACTTTATTTGCCTCCATGCCATGTTCAGCCCCCATGCATCTTATGTTAGCCCCCAGCCTCACAGGATATAAAATAAATAAAGCACTTACCTCTCCTGGACGCCGCCGCTCCTCACCGCCCGCGCTCTGCTCCCTCCTGCTGTCGTGCTGTGAACTGGCATGCACAGCGTGAGGTCACAGAGCGCCCTCACGCTGTACACAGCCCTGCACAGCCGACAGCCGAGCGGAGGACCAGGAAGCGGTGAGTACAGAGTCTTCACCGCTTCCTTGTCCCCGGTGCTAATGAGCGCTTCCATAATGGAAGCGCTCATTAGCATTCGCCCCATAAGACGTGGGGACATTTTCCCCCCACTTTTGGGGGAAAAAAGTGTGTCTTATAGGGCAAAAAATATAGTAATTAATTCATTTTGGGGGATGCTGCACGAGCAACAGGGCCCCCCTTCTCGTAAGTGGTGTTTCCAATGGTAGAACTGTGACAGATCTGACTTATCCCCTATCCCGGAGGTCCACAATCTCTAGTATGTTATGAGCCACTTTCAGCTTTCAGTGATGGTCAGTTGCAACAGCCAAATCAAAATAGAAGAGAAACATTTTAAATGTGGAGAAAAAAAATGTAATTACAAACAATTGCTCATAGATATTTTAGTGTGAAATTTAACACTAGTGTAATAACATCCAAATTGGTCTGCAACAATGTCAATTGCCAGTACATATGTCATGGCTCAGGACAACCATAGCGAGCTACACAGCATAGGGGCACAAGCCACATGTGGCTCCTGAGCCACTGGTTGGGGACCACTGTCCTATTCTGTGCATAGGAGATAACTTTATATAACCAAAAATACCCCTTTAAATCCTTGCAGTCTGGCTGCTTACATGTTGCTCCCACACCACAGTGTTATTAGGGATCATAACTATGTAGTCAGCCCTGGGTCCAACCGAATACCTATGAGAATAACAAGTTCTATGGAAAGGAGGTTTGTTGTGGTAAAAAAACATTATTTTACTATGAAACTTTCCGTTCTGGTGTCTGAAAAACATTACAATTCTAAGCCATTCTGTGTGGCACATGTAGACTACCTAAAATGTATAGAGCTATTACCTGGTAATTTATAGATATGCGTGAATTTCCTGAAATTTGTTTCAGTTCCAATTCTATCAATTCGTTCACCATATCTGGTTTGGTCTAAATAAACTCTGTGAGTAATCCATCTATTCCAACATTTCATCTGCTTCTTTCAGACTAATA
This sequence comes from Rhinella marina, assembly GCA_900303285.1. Taxonomy (NCBI): domain Eukaryota; kingdom Metazoa; phylum Chordata; class Amphibia; order Anura; family Bufonidae; genus Rhinella; species Rhinella marina. The sequence goes on along the minus strand of ONZH01022580.1, from coordinate 8,104 downwards.
TGCCATTGGTTACCATAGGCAAGGAAAAATTATGGTCTGCTACTAATGGCTGGTGTTAAGAGTGATGCTGTTGCTGCTATTTGTGCTACAGCCACCCACATTCTCACTGACGGATGATGTGGTATGGGTCTTTCGGCTTACATTACACCATCCATTGCCACTTTCAGAAATCACACAGTCTAGTCACTTAAAGTGAACTGCTTTATGTGACAGAGTCCAGTATAATTGCTGTATTACCGTGATGCAAACGTACTCTGATCTACCTAAGTTATTTATCTTTGGAAAGATTTTAAGAAGAAATTGTGATTTGGATATGGTCCGGTAAAATTGTGGCACACAACAATACATCACACGCTGATTAACTGAATTTATTATTTTTGGGAAGTTTTTTGTCTATGTCTTTAGCTTTTTGATTCAACAGATGTCTTAGGGAACGTAAGAGGGAAAAATCTGTCTATGTTCATCCCTCTTTTCTTTTCTCTGTCTCTAAACCCTCTGTGTCCAAGGCCCCTGTGGAGTCTGAGGAACCCATTCAAGTTGGTGCCAAAAAGGGCTGTAATTTTCTCACTGCACCAGACACCGGCGAATAATACTTTTTTTTGTGCCACTGATACACGCCAAAAACGGCTTTAGAACATATAACTGCACCGCTGAACGGCAAATAATATATACTTTTTGCAATGAATACACGCCAAAAAGGGCTGTAATTTTCTCACTTCACCACACAACGGCAAATAATATTTATTTTTTGCCACTAATACACACCAAAAAGGGCTTTAATTTTCTCACTTCACCACACAACGGCTTATAAGCCCTTTTTTCCCACTATCCCACACGACAAAAAATGCTTTAGGACATATAACTGCACCCCACAAGGGTAAATAAGACATATAAATATTTCCTTGTAATAAACCATGTTAATGGCTGTATCAAACAGCACTTGCACCTTAATAACAAGAACGTTTTATTGGAATTGCAGAGCTTTATAATGGCAATTTGGATCCCCAGTCAGTGCAGCAAGGTGGAATAGGATTGATCCTATTGTCCAGGATGTAAATTCCCCTACTGAACCCTGTTCTGCCTCAATACTGTAGAATGATTCCTCCCTATACTTTCCCTACACTTCTAATGCTCTGTCGCCGAACTTCTATTCAGCAAAATAAAAGTTTTCAAGTCTTTCCTAGCACTTTCCCTAGTGCCTGCTAACGTCTCTCCCTGCACTAAGTTCACTGGAAAATGGCAGAATCCAAGATGGCTGAGGCTATTTATAGGACTGTGACATCACAGGGCTGGGCTGGCTGCTGATTGACTGCACGCATGGCATTGTGGGTGATCCCTCGTTCCCAGAGTTCCCTGCTCCATGTCCTAACATGTGCAGTAGCCATGTTAGGAAAAAATGCGATTCGTTACCACGAAGCGTGAGGAAATTCGGATTCGGTGCAAATCAAATTTTTCAAGAAATTCAGATCGAATTCCACTTCGTCAACTTTGATTCGCTCATCGCTAATTATTACATTCCAGAAATACATCCAGGCCCCACTTGAACTCTTTTAGTGAATGCACCATCACTACCTCTTCAGGCAGAGAGTTCCATAGTCTCACTGCTCTTACAGTAAATAATCCTCTTCTATGTTTGTGTAGAAAGCCTCTTTCATCTAGATGCAGAGGATGTCCCCTCGTCTCAGTCACAGTCTTGGAGATAAATAGATGATGGAAGAGATCTCTTTACTGACTCCTGACGTATTTATACATAGTTATTAGATCCCCCCTCAGTTGTCTTTTTTCTAAACTGAATAACCCTAATTTTGATAATCTTTCTGGGTACTGTAGTCTACCCATTCCAGTTTATTACTTTAGTTTGCCCTCTTCTGAACCCTCTTCAGCTCTGCTATGTCTGCCTTGTTTACAGGAGCCCAGAACTGTACACAGTACTCCATGTGTGGTCTGAGTGATTTGTAAAGTCACAGGACTATGTTCTCATTGCATGCATCTAGGCACCAACCCATTATTTTATTGGCCTTGGCAGCAGCTTCCTGGCACTGTATTCTACAGTTTAGTTTGCTGTTCACTAAAATTCCTAAGTCCTTTTCCATGTCAGTGTTACCCAGTGTTTTACCATTTAGTATGTATTGGTGACTTGTATTTTGCCTTCCCATGTGCATAACCTTACACTTGTCAGTGTTAAACCTAACCTGCCACTTCTCTGCCCAAGCCTCCAATCTATCCAGACCCATCTGTAGCAGTGTGCTATCCTCTTCTGTGGTAATTACTTTACTCTCCTGAATTTGAACCTGGGACATCTACATGCTAGGCTGCCCACTTACCTTCAGGCTACAGCCCAAGCCTCCAATCTATCTGTAGCAGTGTACTGTCCCCTTCCGTGTTAATTACTTTACACAGTTTAGTGTCATCAGCAAAAAATTATATTTTACTGTACAAGCCTTCCACAAGATCATTGATAAATATATTGAAGAGAATAGGGCCCAATACTGACCTCTGAGGTATCCTATTAGTGATAGTGACCCAAACGAGTGTGTACCGTTAATAACCACCCTCTGCTTTCACTGAGCCAGTTACTTACCCACATACCGTACAGACATTTTCTTCCATTAAAAGTTTTTTTCATTTTATATACTAGACTTTTATGTGGCACTTTATCAAATGCTTTGGCTCACCCTTTTCAATTCTAGAACTTACCTCCCTTATAGAAACTAATTAAATTATTTTAATATGACCGATCCCTCATAAAGCCATGCTGATATGTTGTTATTCGCTTATTTTCATTTCGGTACTCCAAGGTAGCATCTCTTAGAAAACCTTCAAACAGTTTACTCATAGCAGATGTTAAACTTATCAGCCTATAGTTTTCAGGCCTTTTTGACCTCTTTTTGAATGCACCACATTTGCTAAGCACCAACCTGTGGAAAACTCCCTGTCAATATAGAGTCCTTAAATATCAGAAATAAGGGTCTGTCTATGACATTACTTAATTCTATGATATCGGGGTGTATTCCATCTGGTCCTGCGATTTGTCTATTTTAATCTTTTTAAGACGCCACTGTACTTCTTCCTGGGTCAGACAGGGCACTTTTAATGGGGAATTTACTTTTATATTCTGCATTTCATCTGACAATCTATTTTCCTCTGTGAATACAGTGGAGAAAATTATTTATTTAATATAGCTTTGCTTTTCTCCTCATCGCTCTCTGCAACTCCCCCCTCATTAGTCTGTAAAGGGACAACACCTTCAGATTTATACTTTTTACCATTTATATAATTGAAGAACATTTTAGGGTTAGTTTTACTCTCTTTGGCAATGAATTTCTCTGTCTCCAGTTTGGCTGCTTTTATTTGTCTTTTACATATTCTTTTTCCTTATAGTTTTTCAATGCTTCCTCGCTACCCTTCTGTTTTAGTGATTTCAATATTTTCTTTTTGTCCTGTATTGCTTCCTTTACAATTCTATTTATCCACATTGTTTTTTTCTCGTTCCTACCCTTTTATGCCCATGAGGTATGTACCTCTCACAATGAGAGTTTAGGATGGTTTTAAAAATATACCATTTTGTGGCATCTCTTAGCTGGTCAAATTTTTTGTTTTTGAAGTTTGGTATTTATGTGTCTCCCTGAAGAAACACTCTTTTAAATGACAATTGAAAGGTTATTATTTTATGGTCACTATTTCCCAAGTGTCCCCCAACCTGCACATTGGTTATCCTGTCTATTGGTTAGTACTAAGTCCAGTATGGCTGTCAGGTCCTGAACCAGTTGGGAAAGGTAATTGTCTTTGGTTATTGCCAAGAATCTGTTTTCTTTATGAGATATACAGCTTTCAGTTTCCCAGTCTACTGTATATCTGGGTAGTTGAATTCCCCTATAATAACCTTATTATGATTTGTTGCCTCATCTATCTTCTTTAGTAGTAGATTTTCTGTGGACTCTGGTATATTAGGTGCCTTATAACAAGCTTCTATCAGTATATTATTATTGTTTTTGCCTCCATGTATATCTACCCACAGTGACTCCACATGTTCATGTTCCTCATTTATATCTTCCAGGAGTGTGGGCTTTAGACAGGACTTTACATAATGGCAGACCCCTCCCCCTTCTCCGGTTTTGATGATCTTTTCTAGAGATGAGCGAGTAGTGAAATATTCGAAAGTTCGAAATTCGATTTCGAATAGACTGCGAAATTCGACTATTCGACCGGATATCGAATCCCATTAAAGTCTATGGGAAAAAATGCTCGCCACTTGGAAATCTCAATTCGACCACTTGGAGGTCACCAAGTCCACCCTGGAACCTCCAGAAAAGGATGCCAACACTGCTGGAATGCAACTAGGACAGCAGGGGAAGCATGTCTGGGTGCATATAACCCGCCCAAGTCGCACTATTACGCCACTATCACAGCTCTCAACAATACACTCCAAAGACAATCTAACCTCTCTGTAAAGTGAGACCATACAAGGGAAACCTTCTTTCCTCAACATTGCCATGGACCCCAAGCCAAACTAGACAAAAAAGAAGATAAAATTCTGCACCCCTTAAAATCACGTTGCCTATGACAACCACAGATGGCATAAGCAAAGGGGAAAGCAAATAGACCCCACCCCTAATTGTCATTGTGTGTGTGTGTGAGATGTGGTCAGACATGTCTTCTTTAAAATGTAAAAACAACTCAAACCACATGCAGAAGCCCTTAAAATGCCCAAATTGTTGGCGCTTGAGATGTCAGTGACCCGACCTGGCCCAGTGTCATGTCTAGCAGGTAAAGCAGTGGGGATGTTGAGGGGATGCGTAGGACCGCAAAGGCAGGAAGAGGCCGTGGGCTGGCCAGAGGCTCATGGAAAATTTTGTGGCGGCCCAAGAGGTGGACACCTCTTAAAAATTATGTGGAGGCCCAAGAGGTGAGACCTCTTAAAAATTATGTGGAGGCCCAAGAGGTGAGACCTGTTAAACATTTTGTGGAGGCCCAAGAGGTGAGACTCTTAAAATTATGTGGAGGCCCAAGAGGGGAGACCCGTTAAAAATTATGTGGAGGCCCAAGAGGTGAGACCTCTTAAAAATTATGTGGGGCCCAAGAGGTGAGACCTCTTAAAAATTTGTGGAGGCCCAAGAGGTGAGACCTCTTAAAAAATTATGTGGAGGCCCAAGAGGTGAGACCTGTTAAAGATTTTGTGGAGGCCCAAGAGGTGAGACCGTATTAAAAATTATGTGGAGGCCCAAGAGGGGAGACCTGTTAAAGATTTTGTGGAGGCCCAAGAGGTGAGACCTCTTAAAAAAATTATGTGGAGGCCCAAGAGGTGAGACCTCTTAAAGATTTGTGGAGGCCCAAGAGGTGAGACCTCTTAAAGATTTTGTGGAGGCCCAAGAGGTGAGACCTGTTAAAGGTGAGATTTTGTGGAGGCCCAAGAGGTGAGACCTCTTAAAAGATTTTGTGGAGGCCCAAGAGGTGAGACCTCTTAAAAATTTTGTGGAGGCCCAAGAGGTGAGACCTTAAAGATTTTTGTGGAGGCCCAAGAGGTGAGACCTCTTAAAGATTTTGTGGAGGCCCAAGAGGTGAGACCTGTTTAAAGATTTTGTGGAGGCCCAAGAGGTGAGACCGTCTTAAAAATTATGTGGAGGCCCAAGAGTGAGACCCTGTTAAAAAATTATGTGGAGGCCCAAGAGGTGAGACCTCTTAAAAAGATTTGTGGAGGCCCAAGAGGTGAGACCTGTTAAAAATTTTGTGGAGGCCCAAGAGGTGAGACCTCTTAAAAATTATGTGGAGGCCCAAGAGGTGAGACCTCTTAAAAGATTTTGTGGAGGCCCAAGAGGTGAGACCTCTTAAAGATTTTGTGGAGGCCCAAGAGGTGAGACCTCTTAAAAATTATGTGGAGGCCCAAGAGGTGAGACCTCTTAAAAATTTTGTGGAGGCCCAAGAGGTGAGACCTGTTAAAAATTATGTGGAGGCCCAAGAGGTGAGACCTCTTAAAAATTATGTGGAGGCCCAAGAGGTGAGACCTCTTAAAAATTATGTGGAGGCCCAAGAGGTGAGACCTCTTAAAAATTATGTGGAGGCCCAAGAGGTGAGACCTCTTAAAAATTATGTGGAGGCCCAAGAGGTGAGACCTCTTAAAAATTATGTGGAGGCCCAAGAGGTGAGACCTCTTAAAAATTATGTGGAGGCCCAAGAGGTGAGACCTCTTAAACATTTTGTGGAGGCCCAAGAGGTGAGCCATAAATATAAAAATTTTTTTCTGATTTACGGAGCAATTCTACGGCGGTTAAGGAGGAGGAGGAGGAGGAGGTGGAGGAGGAAATGGCACTTCATACAGATGGCACTTCACTTTTGGCTGCTTTCCACGGTTGGAGAAGCAAAGTCCGGGTCAATCCACTTGCTGTTCATTTTGATTAGCGTCAGCCTGTCGGCACTGTCGGTTGACAGGCGGCTGCGCTTATCGGTATAATGAACACCCTTTCTGATAGCACGCCCCAGGCAAGCACCTCCTGCGCGTACAGGGAACACCCTGTTCTGATAGCACGCTGTCGCCAGGGCAACATCCGCCGGTCCCTCCTGCTGATACCCCCGCAGTGATGGAAGTTGCACGAGGGGTGCCATGAACGTGTCCCCACCTTGGAGAGGCCTGATGGACTCTGGGAGACCTCTCTCTCGAGAGCAGCGGTGGGCATCATGTTCTGCACGAGTTCCCTCTGGTATTCCAGCAATCGATTCGTCCTCTCCTCTACCGGAATAAAAGAGGAGACGTTATCTTTATACCGGGGGTCCAGGAGTGCGAAGACCCAGTACAGTTTGTTCTCCACTATCCGGACAACACGTGTGTCCCGGGAAAAGCAGCCCAGCATGAAGTCAGCCATGTGTGCCAGACTCTGAATAGGCATGACCTCACTGCCCCCACCAGAAGGATCACTTGCCATTTCCTCCTCTTCCTCTTCCGCCTCCTCTCCGCCCCATCCGCGCTGAACCAATGGGACGCACACAGCCTGACTGCTACCCTCGCCGCCAGCATCCTCCTCCTCTTCCACAGCCACCTCCACGTCGTCCTCCTCCTCCTCATCCTCCTCCTCCTGCAACTGCCACCGTGAAGCAGACAAAAGTGTGGTCTGACTGTGTAGCTCCGTTGCGTCTCCTCCTACCCCCGTCTCCTCTGCGTGCAATGCGTTCTCCCTTATTGCGATGAGCGATTCTTTAAGGACGCATAGGAGCGGGATGGTTACGCTCGGCCCTGCTGGCTGTGGCCTCACTTCTCTGTCTGAACTGTCCTCTGCCTGTGGACATCCCTCTGCCTGTGGACATCCCTCTGCCTGTGGACATGCCCTCTGCCTGTGGACATCCCTCTGCCTGTGGACATTCCTCTGCCTGTGGACATCCCTCTGCCTCTTGCTGCCTTTTTCGGTGCTGCGCAGACCACCACCTCTCCACTGCTTTCCTCGCTGGACATCACCCTGGACCGGGTCAGTATCGGACAGTACAAAGCGGTGGTACATTTCATACTCCAGCCGTGGCCTGTTTTCATTCTCCCAATGCCTTGAGACATGTACTGAATGTAAATGAAGGTGTTGTAATCGCGTCTCTCTGTGACAATAGCTCGATACTATCAACTGCCAATTTTATTTTTAACTTTTTTTTTTTTTTAGCGAACAGTTTTTTTCAACTTACTGATGTTTTCCAGTCTCTGTTTGGAAACTTTCTATGACTTTTTTCGTACTGGTGCATTTGGTATAAATATGCAGAGAGTTATTTATGGTTTAATCGCAGAACGATGCAAAGGGAAAGCGTCGTCTAAAGGAGAATCATTTACCTCAGATAATTCAACCAGCAACTATGGCCCCCAACAGCATTTCCGCGCCCCCGTCCTCGTCCACGTCCTATTCCGCTAGCCCCCCTCCGCATTTATATTTTTTTTTGGTTACAATATTTTGCCTTCACAGCCGTGAAATAATTTTGCAAGAGAACGCACAGTACAGTTGCCAATTATAAGGCCTAATATTTTAGAGTTCAAGGTACACAGCCGTGTACTAACTTTTCAGACGGTGGGTATTAACACCAGGTATTTAAAGAATTTTGCAAGAGAACGCACAGTACAGTTGCCAATTATAAGGCC
>ONZH01022579.1:0-20910 GCA_900303285.1 Rhinella marina | reverse complement strand
AGTAGTTATATTCTTGTACATAGGAGCAGTATTATAGTAGTTATATTCTTGTACATAGGAGCAGTATTATAGTAGTTATATTCTTGTACATAGGAGCAGTATTATAGTAGTTATATTCTTGTACATAGGAGCAGTATTATAGTAGTTATATTCTTGTACATAGGAGCAGTATTATAGTAGTTATATTCTTGTACATAGGAGCAGTATTATAGTAGTTATATTCTTGTACATAGGAGGCAGTATATATAGTAGTTATATTCTTGTACATAGGAGCAGTATTATAGTAGTTATATTCTTGTACATAGGAGGCAGTATTATAGTAGTTATATTCTTGTACATAGGAGCAGTATATTATAGTAGTTATATTCTTGTACATAGAGCAGTATTATAGTAGTTATATTCTTGTACATAGGAGCAGTATTATAGTAGTTATATTCTTGTACATAGGAGCAGTATTATAGTAGTTATATTCTTGTACATAGGAGCAGTATTATAGTAGTTATATTCTTGTACATAGGAAGCAGTATTATAGTAGTTATATTCTTGTACATAGGAGCAGTATTATAGTAGTTATATTCTTGTACATAGGAGCAGTATTATAGTAGTTATATTCTTGTACATAGGGCAGTATTATAGTAGTTATATTCTTGTACATAGGAGCAGTATTATAGTAGTTATATTCTTGTACATAGGAGCAGTATTATAGTAGTTATATTCTTGTACATAGGAGCAGTATTATAGTAGTAGTTATATTCTTGTACATAGGAGCAGTATATAGTAGTTTATTCTTGTACATAGGAGCAGTATTATAGTAGTTATATTCTTGTACATAGAGGCAGTAGTATTATAGTAGTTATATTCTTGTACATAGGAGCAGTATTATAGTAGTTATATTCTTGTACATAGGAGCAGTATTATAGTAGTTATATTCTTGTACATAGGAGCAGTATTATAGTAGTTATATTCTTGTACATAGGAGGCAGTATTATAGTAGTTATATTCTTGTACATAGGAGCAGTATTTATAGTAGTTATATTCTTGTACATAGGAGCAGTATTATAGTAGTTATATTCTTGTACATAGGAGCAGTATTATAGTAGTTATATTCTTGTACATAGGAGCAGTTATTATAGTAGTTATATTCTGTACATAGGAGGCAGTATTATAGTAGTTATATTCTTGTACATAGGAGCAGTATTATAGTAGTTATATATCTTGTACATAGGAGAGCAGTATTATAGTAGTTATATTCTTGTACATAGGAGCAGTATTATAGTAGTTATATTCTTGTACATAGGAGGCAGTATTATAGTAGTTATATTCTTGTACATAGGAGCAGTATTATAGTAGTTATATTCTTGTACATAGGAGGCAGTATTATAGTAGTTATATTCTTGTACATAGGAGCAGTATTATAGTAGTTATATTCTTGTACATAGGAGCAGTATTATAGTAGTTATATTCTTGTACATAGGAGCAGTATTATAGTAGTTATATTCTTGTACATAGGAGCAGTATTTATAGTAGTTATATTCTTGTACATAGGAGCAGTATTATAGTAGTTATATTCTTGTACATAGGAGGCAGTATTATAGTAGTTATATTCTTGTACATAGGAGCAGTATTATAGTAGTTATATTCTTGTACATAGGAGCAGTATTATAGTAGTTATATTCTTGTACATAGGAGCAGTATTATAGTAGTTATATTCTTGTACATAGGAGCAGTATTATAGTAGTTATATTCTTGTACATAGGAGCAGTATTATAGTAGTTATATTCTTGTACATAGGAGCAGTATTATAGTAGTTATATTCTTGTACATAGGAGCAGTATTATAGTAGTTATATTCTTGTACATAGGAGCAGTATTATAGTAGTTATATTTCTTGTACATAGGGAGCAGTATTATAGTAGTTATATATTCTTGTACATAGGAGCAGTATTATAGTAGTTATATTCTTGTACATAGGAGCAGTATTATAGTAGTTATATTCTTGTACATAGGAGCAGTATTATAGTAGTTATATTCTTGTACATAGGAGCAGTATTATAGTAGTTATATTCTTGTACATAGGAGCAGTATTATAGTAGTTATATTCTTGTACATAGGAGCAGTATTTATAGTAGTTATATTTCTTGTACATAGGAGCAGTATTATAGTAGTTATATTCTTGTACATAGGAGCAGTATTATAGTAGTTATATTCTTGTACATAGGAGGCAGTATTATAGTAGTTATATTTCTTGTACATAGGAGCAGTATTATAGTAGTTATATTCTTGTACATAGGAGCAGTATTATAGTAGTTATATTCTTGTACATAGGAGCAGTATTATAGTAGTTATATTCTTGTACATAGGAGCAGTATTATAGTAGTTATATTCTTGTACATAGGAGGCAGTATTATAGTAGTTTATATTCTTGTACATAGGAGCAGTATTATAGTATTATAGTAGTTATATTCTTGTACATAGGAGCAGTATTATAGTAGTTATATTCTTGTACATAGGAGCAGTATTATAGTAGTTATATTCTTGTACATAGGAGGCAGTATTATAGTAGTTATATTCTTGTACATAGGAGCAGTATTATAGTAGTTATATTCTTGTACATAGGAGGCAGTATTATAGTAGTTATATTCTTGTACATAGGAGCAGTATTATAGTAGTTATATTCTTGTACATAGGAGGCAGTATTATAGTAGTTATATTCTTGTACATAGGAGCAGTAAAATGTAACACTGAAAGTGAAGCTGCGGATACACACAGCTTTCTATAGATAGACATCTGTTTTATATCAGTGGTTTTACGACGGCAGATTTCAAAACCTATTGCTTGGCACGTAACCTGCTTCCGGACAGGAGGGACTAATAACATGGAAAGTACTGTATGAGCCCTGCTGCTTCTGTCTGGGGGGGGTCACTACAGGACACGGGACCCCAAACAAGGTGTTATTCATGACATCAGCTCCGGATATGAGTCGTGTAGGTGGAAGTATGTGAAGTGAAGCCCTGTGCAGGACATCAAACAGATATCAGTGGTCTCTGACTCACCATCTCTTTGTGATTCGGGTAGTACGTTTGCTCAATTAGAGGGAATTCCTCGGGCCCCAGCTTTCTGTGCAGGCGAACAAGATGAGAAAACTGAAAGATAAATGACAAAAGATTGTCCCAAAGAACAGAACTAATAAAGACAACTGCTTGGTATCTTGTATTATAAAATAATGCAGTTTTCATACTGACCACCAGATGTCAGCAAAGGACATTACACTAACAACCCACTCGTTTTACAGCCTGCTGTGAAATTGAGCTCTGTTATTTTCATCCTATCTCCTCCAGCTTTCTGGGGCAGGATGTTTTTGAGTGGTGCTGGAGAGCTGTAATATATAATAGTACTCACCACCCAGGGCTTATCACAGAAGTTATATACTGAGTGCAAGGAGTTCAGGCTTGGTACGCCGGCGTATTGCAGGCCGATCACCAAGCTGCGGAAATCTCCATTCCGTGCCATGCTGAAAGCGTGCTGACGGACGAGGACAAAGTCTGGCTTCAGAGACCTATGAGAACCAATAGGGTGGAAGAAGGAATTATAAATCAGAGGCGATCAGTCCCAGCACTGAGGGGTTAAAACATATCTCCATAATATGAGATATTCTTATTAAGGATGAGCTGCACACGTCTGTCTTCTACAATCACTATGCCCATGCCGCCTGCCTCATCTACAATCACTATGCCCATGCCGCCTGCCTCATCTACAATCACTATGCCCATGCCGCCTGCCTCATCTACAATCACTATGCCCGTGCCGCCTGCCTCATCTACAATCACTATGCCCATGCCGCCTGCCTCATCTACAATCACTATGCCCATGCGCCTGCCCATCTACAATCACTGTGCCATGTCGCCTGCCTCATCTACAATCACTATGCCCGTGCCGCCTGCCTCATCTACAATCACTATGCCCATGCCGCCTGCCTCATCTACAATCACTATGTCCATGCCACCTGCCTCATCTACAATCACTATGTCCATGCCACCTGCCTCATCTACAATCACTGTGTCCATGCCGCCTGCCTCATCTACAATCACTGTGCCCATGCCGCCTGCCTCATCTTACAATCACTGTGCCCATGTCGCCTGCCTCATCTACAATCACTGTGTCCATGCCGCCTGCCTCATCTACAATCACTGTTCCCATGCCGCCTGCCTCATCTACATCACTATGCCCATGCCGCCTGCCTCATCTACAATCCACTGTGCCCATGTCGCCTGCCTCATCTACAATCACTATGCCCATGCGCCTGCCTCATCTACAATCACTGTTGCCCATGCGCCTGCCTCATCTACAATCACTATGCCCATGCCGTCTGCCTCATCTACAATCGATGTGCCCATGCACCTGCCTCATCTACAATCACTGTGCCCATGTCGCCTGCCTCATCTACAATCACTGTGCCCGTGCCGCCTGCCTCATCTACAATCACTATGCCCATGCCGCCTGCCTCATCTACAATCACTGTGCCCATGCCGCCTGCCTCATCTACAATCACTATGCCCATGCCGCCTGCCTCATCTACAATCACTATGCCCACGCCGTCTGCCTCATCTACAATCGATGTGCCCATGCCGCCTGCCTCATCTACAATCACTATGCCCATGCCGCCTGCCTCATCTACAATCACTGTGCCATGCCGCCTGCCTCATCTACAATCACTGTGCCCATGCCACCTGCCTCATCTACAATCACTGTGCCCGTGCCACCTGTCTCATTTACAATCACTGTGCCCATGCCGCCTGCCTCATCTACAATCACTGTGCCCGTGCCGCCTGCCTCATCTACAATCACTGTGCCCGTGCCACCTGCCTCATTTACAATCACTATGCCCATGCCGCCTGCCTCATCTACAATCACTGTGCCCATGCCGCCTGCCTCATCTACAATCACTATGCCCATGCCGCCTGCCTCATCTACAATCACTGTGCCCGTGCCGCCTGCCTCATCTACAATCACTATGCCCATGCCGCCTGCCTCATCTACAATCACTGTGCCCATGCCGCCTGCCTCATCTACAATCACTATGCCCACGCCGTCTGCCTCATCTACAATCGATGTGCCCATGCCGCCTGCCTCATCTACAATCACTATGCCCATGCCGCCTGCCTCATCTACAATCACTGTGCCCATGCCGCCTGCCTCATCTACAATCACTGTGCCCGTGCCACCTGTCTCATTTACAATCACTGTGCCCATGCCGCCTGCCTCATCTACAATCACTGTGCCCGTGCCGCCTGCCTCATCTACAATCACTGTGCCCGTGCCACCTGCCTCATTTACAATCACTGTGCCCATGCCGCCTGCCTCATCTACAATCACTGTGCCCATGCCGCCTGCCTCATCTACAATCACTGTGCCCGTGCCAACCTGCCTCATTTACAATCACTGTGCCCATGCCACCTGCCTCATCTACAATCACTGTGCCAATGCCGCCTGCCTCATCTACAATCACTGTGCCCATGCCGCCTGCCTCATCTACAATCACTATGCCCATGCCGCCTGCCTCATCTACAATCACTGTGCCAATGCCGCCTGCCTCATCTACAATCACTGTGCCCATGCCGCCTGCCTCATCTACAATCACTGTGCCCGTGCCACCTGCCTCATTTACAATCACTGTGCCCATGCCGCCTGCCTCATCTACAATCACTGTGCCCATGCCGCCTGCTTCTTGTTGCTGACGAGGGTTCTCACGTCAAATGTCATTAAAGCGCGAAGCTTCTTATGATGGTTAGAAAATACCTGAGGCTTTTCTGCCAAACACAAACGGCTAAATGAGTGGTTACTACATTGCAGTACTCCATTATCTCCACAGGGGGGCTCCCTTCACAATGAGCCGGGCTCAGCGGCAGCAGCACGAGCTGCTATTAGTAAATGAGTGACATGAATGCAGCTGCTGTGTGTGAACGACGCCCCATCTTCACCTCATATAAACCTCAGAGTAGCTGACTCCCACCGTCTAATACATGTGTGATGTATATGGCGCCACGTTCCCACTACCGCATATATCCAAGCACTGATGGAGGATGGACCCACACATTACCCTGCTGTTCATATGTTCATCAATGACTGCTAACAACCACTAGGGGCAGTGACTACGGTGACCATATAGTCTGTCACCCAACTTTTCACAGACCCTGAGTGACAGCTAAATCCTGCTGCTTTACCTGTGTCAGTCTTCACTGTCAGTGCTGAGAGTGTGAAGTCGTGAGGACTCCTGGAATCGCAGTGTAAACCAATCTAAGTAAGCTATGGAAACCTTCTCTGTAGTCAACTGTCTAGACAAGAGGCTGCCAGATAGCCCTGCCCCCGCTTATCTCCGGAGAAACTATGGGGGTCATTTACTATCCAGATTTATGCCTGTATTAGGCGTATTTTTGGCGCAGATTGTAGGGCAAAGTGTGAAAAGTAGCTAACAGGAGGGGGGAGGGCTGCTTTAGATGGTGATATCTCCTCAATGGTAGCAGATAGAGACATGCAACTGGTCTTGTCTGAAAGCTGACAGTCCAGGTTTTCATACAGGACCAAGCAACAAAGGAGAAATCACTGTTAGAAATCAAGTCAGGAATAATCGTGAGTGAAACCTGTTTTTACTTTCATTTTCAGCTGCATTCACAGCATCCCAATTTCTATCAGTGATATCTTCCTCTGTCCTGAACATATTGCTATCATTCTGGTATTGTCTGAAAGCTTGGAATGTCTGCTTTCAAACAAGACCAGCAAGTTTATAGCTGCTACCATTCAGGATGTAGCAGCATCTAAAGCAGCCCTCCCCCTACTTTTCCCACTGCTGAAGCTCCAGTCTAGCAAAAAAAAAAGGGGACAGGTAAGTAGTCATCATGTAATGGTCTCCTCCTCCAAACTCTTTCAGCAGCACCAATCGGGTCCTTGTCATTCTGTATGTGATCATCGGGGGTCCAACTCCTGACACCACCCACAGATCAGCCGTTTGATTGACTTTCCAGTGACATCGCGTTCATCGGTCACATGACCTACGCGGCGTTTAGTCCCACACAAGTGAACGGGGCTGAGCTGTGATGAGCGACGTGGTACGCTCCGGTGAATGCGGTGGTCTCTTCAAACAGCTGATCGTAGGGGTGCTGGGAGTCGGACCCCCACCGATCACATACAGGTGACCTATCCTGAGGATAGGTCATCAGTATTAAACAGCAGGACAACCCCTTTCACCGCCACACAGGGCGATACCAGCTGTAGGTGTGTAACTCACCTGACCACCTTCACGCCGTTCCTCATGACCTCTAGGTCCACGGAGAAGGTTCCATTCGAATGGGCCACCAGGTTCAGATCCGAGAACTCGGCCTGCGGAGAGGATATAAAGGGACATCATAAGGAAGCCAGTCTGCGGATGATGACCGCTGTGAAGTCGGACGGCGACACGAGCGAGCGCTGACTGCTCAGTGTGAGTGCAATGATTTTATGCTTCCCGCAGAGGATCCGACGTCATCATCTGCGGCTGGAAGAAGCGACGTTTAATCTCCAGCTTTAAACGTATTTTATGGAGCCTTTATAAAACCAGCTATTTCTATTTCGACCCATAAAACTCCGCACGCGCGTCCCGCAGGAGCTGGTAATGGCTGCCGGCGAGGATGAATTAGAGAAAGGACTGGAAGATTTCCAGCACTGACGGCTGACAGTAACAGCATGATGCAGAGGTGATCAATATGGCCGCCCCACTGTATACATGAAGGGGGGGATATAGACGGGGTAGTTACAGCATACGTGTCAACTCTCCCAGTAAAAGGAGAGACTCCTGGACTCCTAGACGAGCCGGAAAATCACCCAGGTGCCCCACATCCTCACTTGTGTCCAGATGCCAGGGGGGCAGTGAATGCGGCACTGACTGGGAATGGAGGGAGGCAGAGTAGCTGGGCGAGGTCAGTACCTGAGCGTCTGGTCTGAGGTCTGTAAACAAGGAGGGTCTAGCCTGGAGTCTGTAAACATGGAGGACTGGTCTGGGGTCCCGTCACAGGGGAGTCTGGTATGGGGTCTTCAAACATGGGGATGGCCTAGGGTGTCTATACAGGAGGGCTCTGGCCTGGGGTCTGCTCACAGAGGGGTCTGGTATAGGATCTTCATACAGGTGGGGACTGGTCTGGTGTGTCTATACAGAAAGGTTCTGGTCTGGGGTTTGTATACAGGGGGTTCTGGTCAGTTCACAAATGGGTCTGATCTGAGGTCTGTTCATACAGCGTTCTGGACTGGGGTATGTTCACAAAGGGCTCTGTATACAGGATGTTTTGGTCTGGGGTCTATTCACAGAGGGGTCTGGACTATGGGCTGTATATAGGGAGTCTGGTCTGGGGAGGGACTGTTCAATAAGGGGTCTAGTCTGGGGTCTATGCAGGGTGTTCTGGTCTGAGGTCTCTTCACAGAGAGGTCTGGTCTGGGGTCTATCCACAGAGGGGTCTGGTCTGTGGTCTGTATGCAGGGTGTTCTGGTCGGGGTCTCTTCACAGAGGGGTCTGGTCTCGGGTCTATCCACAGTGGGGTTGGGTCTGGGGTCTATCCACAGAGGGGTCTGGTCTGGTCTGGTCTGTCAACAGAGTCTGGTCTGTGGTCTGTATGCAGGGTGTTCTGGTCTGGGGTCTGTCAACAGAGGGGTCTGGTCTGTGTCTGTATGCAGGTGTTCTGGTCTGGGTCTCTTCACAGAGGGGTCTGGTCTCGGGTCTATCCACAGAGGGGTCTGGTCTGGGATCTGTCAACAGAGAGGTCTGGTCTGTGTCTGTATGCAGCTCTGGTCTGGGTCTGTCAACAGAGAGTCTGGTCTGTGGTCTGTATGCAGGGTGTTCTGGTCTGGGGTCTGTCAAACAGAGGGGTCTGGTCTGTGGTCTGTATGCAGGGTGTTCTGGTCTGGGTCTCTCACAGAGGGGTCTGGTCTCGGGTCTATCCACAGAGGGGTCTGGTCTGGGATCTGTCAACAGAGAGGTCTGGTCTGTGGTCTGTATGCAGGGTGTTCTGGTCTGGGGTCTGTCAACAGAGGGGTCTGGTCTGTGGTCTGTATGCAGGGTGTGTTCTGGTCTGGGGTCTCTTCACAGAGGGGTCTGGTCTCGGTCTATCCACAGTGGGGTCTGGTCTGGGGTCAGTCCACAGAGGGGTGCGGTCTGGGGTCTGTCCACAGAGGGGTCTGGTCTGGAGTCTCTTCACAGGGGGTTCAAGTCTGAAGTTTGTCCACTGAGGGGTCTGTCAACAGAGGAGTTTGGTCTTGGGTTGTTCAACAGGGGGTCTGGTCTGGAGTCTCTTCACAGAGGAGTCTGGTCTGAGGTCTGTTCACAGAGGTGTCTGTACACGGGGAATTTGGCCTTGGATGTCTATATTATGAGGGTCTGTATACATGGGCTTCTGGTCTGGGGTCTGTATACAGAGACATTTTGGTCTGGGCTCTGAACATTGTATACAGGGGGAGTTCTGATTATGGGGTTTATATAAAAGTGGAGTTTGGTCTGGAGTCTGGGGTCTGTATACAGGGTGTTCTGGGCTGGAGTCTCTTCACAGAGGAGTCTTGTCTGGGGTCTATCCACACAGGGTCTAGTCTGGGGTCTGTATACAGGTTGTTCTGGGCTGGAGTCTCTTCACAGAGGAGTCTTGTCTGGGGTCTATCCACACAGGAGTCTGGTCTGAGTCTGTATACAGAGTATTATGGTCTGGAGTCTCTTCACAGAGGAGTCTTGTCTTGGGTCTATCCACACAGGAGTCTGGTCTGGCGTCTGTATACAGGGTGTTCTGGGCTGGAGTCTCTTCACAGAGGAGTCTTGTCTGTTGTCTATCCACACAGGAGTCTGGTCTGGGGTCTGTATACAGGGTGTCTGGGCTGGAGCTTTCACAGAGGAGTCTTGTCTGGGTCTATCCACACAGGGCTAGTTGGGGTCTGTGTACAGGGTGTTCTGGGCTGGAGTCTCTTACAGAGGGAGTCTTGTCTGGGTCTATCCACACAGGAGTCTGGTCTGGGGTCTGTATACCAGGGTGTTGGGCTGGAGTCTCTTCAAAGAGGAGTCTTGTCTTGGGTCTACACACAGAGTCTGGTCTGGGTCTGTATACAGGGTTCTGGGCTGGAGTCTCTTCACAGAGGAGTCTTGTCTGGGTCTATCCACCAGGGTCTGGTCTGGGGTCTGTATACAGGGTGTTTCTGGAGTCTCTTCACAGAGGAGTCTTGTTGGGGTCTATCCACACAGGGGTCTAGTCTGGGTCTGTATACAGGTGTTCTGGGCTGGAGTCTCTTCACAGAGGAGTCTTGTCTGGGGTCTATTCACACAGAAATCTGGTCTGGGGTCTGTATACAGGGTGTTCTGGGCTGGAGTCTCTTCACAGAGGAGTCTTGTCTTGGGTCTATCCACACAGGAGTCTGGTCTGGCGTCTGTATACAGGGTGTTCTGGGCTGGAGTCTCTTCACAGAGGAGTCTTGTCTGGGGTCTATCCACACAGGAGTCTGGTCTGGGGTCTGTATACAGGGTGTTCTGGGCTGGGAGTCTCTTCACAGAGGAGTCTTGTCTTGGGTCTATCCACACAGGAGTCTGGTCTGGCGTCTGTATACAGGGTGTTCTGGGCTGGAGTCTCTTCACAGAGGAGTCTTGTCTGGGGTCTATCCACACAGGAGTCTGGTCTGGGGTCTGTATACAGGGTGTTCTGGGCTGGAGTCTCTTCACAGAGGGGTCTGGTCTTGGGTGTGTTTATAGAGGGGTCTGGTCTCTCTACAGAGGGAGATTCTGGCCATCTGTATACAGGGGGGAGTTCTGATCTGGGGTCTGTATATAAGTAGGGTCTTGTCTGGAGTCTGTATACGAGGTGATTGTGCCTGGGGTGTGAATACAGAGGTGGGGATCAGCTCTAGGGTCTTTATACAGGGACTCAGTGCTAGTGTCGGCGTACAAATGGGGTATGTCTCTGGGGTACGTATACAACAGGGCTGCTATTATGTCTGTATACAGGGTGTTTGGTTCTGAGGTCAGTTCACAGTGGAGTCTGGTCTGGGGTCTGTATATGGTTGGGGAAGGGGGTTTGGGTGGCTTAACTCTGGATATGGTGGAGTGAGATCTTCAGACTCCATATTGGATATGACGGGTGTACATGGATTTTCTCCACTTACTTGTTCAACCTTGATGTCAAACTCTCCGCTGATTTTCTTCCCTTTAAAAATCTTCACCCTGTGATATAAATGAGATAGAAATGACTTAGTAAGCCATCATAAAGCAGGTCTCACACTCCAGTCACAGCTAGAGCAGCATTCAAAAATCCCTCTGGTTCTGCTGGTTCAGTGTCTCTACTGATCTGCAGTAAGAGGTCTTAACGCAGCTGAAACCAGCAGAATTTTGAATGCAGCTCTGGGTGTGACTGCAGGACAAGGAGACCTAGTCACATGATCGCATCATCCAAAACCTGTGCTGCACTACTGCCCTTGGACACTACGGGAACACAACATTGAGATGACATCACCAATGGCCATGCTGTTAAGGTACAGCCGCTGCCTATAGGTGAGTCGTTTCATTTACTAAAGCAGGCACCAGTGTAGTGTTTAATTTGCACACAGCGCCCCCGCAGGGGAAATGAAATATTACATGATGTTCATTAACCCCCTAACTGTATTGCCAGAGTGAAGCTCCAGCAGTGGGAAAAGTAGCTAACTGGAGGGGGGAGGGCTGCTGTAGATGCTACTATCTCCTGAACGGTAGCAGCTAGAAACATGCAACTGGTCTTGTTTGAAAGCAGACAGAAAATACCAAAATGACAGCAATATGTTCAGGACAGAGAAAGATAACACTGATAGAAATCGGGATGCTGTGAATGCAGCTGAAAATAAAAGTAAAACCAGGTTTTAGCGGTCTTGCATGAAAGCCTGGACTGCCAGCTTTCAGGCAAGACCAGTTGCATGTTTCTAACTGCTACTACTGAGGAGATATCACCATCTAAAGCAGCCCTCCCCCCAGTTAGCTACTTTTCACACTGCCCGAGCTGGACTCGAGCAAAACAGTTAGGTGGTTAAAGGGGTTGTCCATGTAATGCACTGACACGTTAGGTCCTCCATAATAATGGAGATGAGGAACCCCCCCCTCACCATTAACTCAGAATTCCCTAATAGCTTATTTGAATCAGACCTCCCCCCTTTACACCCCTGAATTGGAGGCGGACAACCTCCAGACGTGAGAAATACACCTTCAAGAGGTCCTTCCTGAAAAGTGAGTGGTAGGGCCCAGCAACCTCTGTCCACCATGCAACAGACAGTTGCAGTACATGTGGGATGTCACAGGTGCCTAGCTGACCTTCCCCCGCTCTAAGGGTCTACAGCTCTGTGATCGGATGAATAGTTTGAAGAGAGTCAATTTAGAGAGTCGTAATCATTAGCCTGCTGCTGTGTGAATCTGAGCCTTCTCCGCGCCGCTGATCTCCCTGCAAAGCGATCAATGAAATGTACCAGGCGATGTGTCCTGATGTACGTGATAACAAAGAAAACGGAATTCATCCTCTCCTCCCTAAGAGCTCTGACTGCACAAGATCTACACTGGGGGGCAACCACCCATGTTTTCTTAAGGAGTTTAGTTCACCTTTTTTTTAACATATACATCTAAAACGACAAGTCGCTAAGTCTTAAAGGCCACTCCACTCTGTATTTGGTTGGATCTATTACCGGTCCATCCAAGGGGACCCAGGACCACCGTTCTCATTATCAATGAGGTCCCCAGTGGCCAGACCCCTGTAGTCTGACAGTGGATAGGGCATACTCTGCGATTAGCAGAATACCTCTGCCACTGTAACAAGCTGAGGTTTCTGGAAATAACTTCTGAGTTGAAATAAGGCCGGTGGTTATAAACATGCTGACGCTGGAGGGAGCGAGTCAAGAAATTAAAAAGCAATTCCATCCTAATAAAGAAAATCCTCAACACCGTAGGATCTACACCACAAGATGATTCATGCTCTGCTGGAGTCTCCCTAATCTCCGGAGTAATGGCCTGTGGATCGGGGGGGGGGGGGGGAGAGGAGCCTAAAGAAGATGCTCTACTTCCTTGACGTCAAGGGTTGATGTCTCAATCCGACGCCTGCTCGCAAAGCATCTCAATCCCTACAAATATGGAGATGTCTGAGAAACCTCTGCCTGTTTTTGGACCTTCCTAGACCTCCTGAGCACCATGGTTCAACTCGAGGCTTTCAAGCTGCTCCTAAAATTTCTCGAAGACCATTCTGAAATCTCCCAAACTGACATCACAAGCGTTGGAGACCTGGCTTCAGTATGACCATCTCAATCTGACTATAATGAGCACATGGGGCAAACATCAGGAACCAAAGCCATCAGGGTTCCTCCGTAAGAAGGTCCCTCAGCTCTTGCTTTGCCGGATCTCACGGACTCCAGTAACTAACCGGCTACGGCAGATGTTACTGCGGCAGTCAGTTCTTCCAGGCTGTGCTCACGTCACGTGGAAACAGAGAGCATGAGAAAGTCACTGCGGCGCTCTTCACGCATCCTGCCCCGCTCTGGGGCGTCAGTTTGCAGACGCTTCAATATGTATTGGCAGCACCGAAAGATGAAAGCGGAGAATTTCCAGCTACCTGACCTCAGGCCGACATCTCAGCTATAAATCCTGTTACACTGGAGATGCAATTAGGTGACTCGACCAGGCGGAGAGGTAGGATCGCTCTGGCCTTAAAGGATCCTCCACCGTCTGTATAATCAACACCCAAAAACACAGCTGAGAGGAGTTTCATGGCCATGCTTTGGATCATTAAAAGGTATGCTGGCCTGGGATGGGTCTTCTGCAAGGTCCTCTTCACTGTGCTACCTACTTCGCCTGGTTCCCATGCTGTGTCACTACTCACTGAAGTTCTGATCCTCACCACGGCCCGATACGCTGGTTGCACTAGGTTGGCACGGTAACAGATTAAAAAAAAATCAGATCCTATTGTTACTAGTTTGAACCTGGTTCCCGCCCTTGTTCCTAGATATTGCCTTGGATTGTATGTCTGCAACTGGCACTGACCCTTGGCTCGGTTCTTGACTACGTTCTTGACTACGTTTCCACCTTGTCCTTCAGCCTGTCTTTCCGGTGACGACCCTTGGCTCCCTTCCTGACTATGCTACTGCTACATCAGCGCCGCCAATTCTGGGGTCTACAATCCGAGCTTCCTCTGGCAGAAAAGTCCAGGGGTGAAAACCTGGGGGTCTACGCAACCCCAGTCTAACCAGTGCCAAATGGATTATGGCTTGGAGATTCCATATCTCCAGTATGTCAACGTCACACAAACCGCCTAGGGGGCGAGGAAAGCGCTAACTATCCGGGTGAGGGCGTAATACATGACGCCAGTCCATTATAGTGGCTGGTCATGAGTCATGGAGATATTGGCATGTCAGGGCAACCTAAATTCTGGTTGTCCCCAATCCCTGTGTCCATGGATGGTGTAAGGGAGCTTCCTCCACAGAGTCATGGTGGAAGGTTATCTCTGACCCAAGTCACGGTGAAAGGTTATCTCTGACCCAAGTCACGGTGGAAGGTTATCTCTGACTCAAATCATGGTGGAAGGTTATATCTGACCGAAGTCATGGTGGAAGGTTATATCTGACCGAAGTCATGGTGGAAGGTTATATCTGACCCAAGTCATGGTGGAAGGTTATATCTGACCCAAGTCATGGTGGAAGGTTATATCTGACCCAAGTCATGGTGGAAGGTTATATCTGACCCAACTCATGGTGGAAGGTTATATCTGACCCAAGTCATGGTGGAAGGTTATATCTGACCCAAGTCATGACTGACCCAAGTCATGGTGGAAGGTATATGACCCAAGTCATGGTGGAAGGTTATATCTGACCCAAGTCATGGTGGAAGGTTATATCTGACCAAGTCATGGTGGAAGGTTATATCTGACCCAAGTCATGGTGGAAGGTTATATCTGACAACTCATGGTGGAAGGTTATATCTGACCCAACTCATGGTGGAAGGTTATATCTGAAGTCATGGTGGAAGGTTATATCTGACCCAAGTCATGGTGGAAGGTTATATCTGACCCAAGTCATGGTGGAGGTTATAACTCATGGTGGAAGGTTATATCTGAAGTCAAGTCATGGTGGAAGGTTATATCTGACCCAAGTCATGGTGGAAGGTTATATCTGACCCAAGTCATGGTGGAAGGTTAATCTCTGAACCAAGTCATGGTGGAAGGTTATATCTGACCCAAGTCATGGTGGAAGGTTATATCTGACCCAAGTCATGGTGGGAAGGTTATATCTGAGCCAAGTCATGGTGGAAGGTTATATCTGACCCAAGTCATGGTGGAAGGTTATATCTGACCCAAGTCATGGTGGAAGGTTATATCTGACCGAAGTCATGGTGGAAGGTTATATTCTGACCCAAGTCATGGTGGAAGGTTATATCTGACCCAAGTCATGATGGAAGGTTATCACTGACTCAACTCATGGTGGAAGGTTATATCTGACCCAAGTCATGGTGGAAGGTTATATCTGACCCAAGTCATGGTGGAAGGTTTATCTGACCAAGTCATGTGGAAGGTTATATCTGACCCAAGTCATGGTGGAAGGTTATATCTGACCAAGTCATGGTGGAAGGTTTATCTGACCAAGTCATGGTGGAAGGTTATATCTGACCAAGTCATGGTGGAAGGTTATATCTGACCCAAGTCATGGTGGAAGGTTATCTCTGAACCAAGTCATGGTGGAAGGTTACATCTGACCAAGTCATGGTGGAAGGTTATATATTTTGACCCAAATCATGGTGGAAGGTTATATCTGACCCAAGTCATGGTGGAAGGTTATATCTGACCCAAGTCATGGTGGAAGGTTATATCTGACCCAAGTCATGGTGGAAGGTTATATCTGACCCAAGTCATGGTGGAAGGTTATATCTGACCCAAGTCATGGGTGGAAGGTTATATCTGACCCAAGTCATGGTGGAAGGTTATATCTGACCCAAGTCATGGTAGAAGGTTATATCTGACCCAAGTCATGGTGGAAGGTTATCTCTGAACCATGTTCATGGTGAAGGTTATATCTGACCCAAGTCATGGTGGAAGGTTACATCTGACCCAAGTCATGGTGGAAGGTACATCTGACCCAAGTCATGGTGGAAGGTTATATCTGAGCCAAAGTCATGGTGGAAGGTTATATCTGACCGAAGTCATGGTGGGACAGGGTTATATCTGACCCAAGTCATGGTGGAAGGTTATATCTGACCCAACTATGTGAAGGTTAATCTACCAACTCGGTGGAAGGTTATATCTGACCGAAGTCATGGTGGAAGGTTATATCTGACCCAAGTCATGGTGGAAGGTTATATCTGACCGAAGTCATGGTGGAAGGTTATATCTGACCCAAGTCATGGTGGAAGGTTATATCTGACCCAAGTCATGGTGGAAGGTTATATCTGACCCAAGTCATGGTGGAAGGTTATCTCTGAACCAAGTCATGGTGGAAGGTTAGTATTCTGACCCAAGTCATGGTGGAAGGTTAATCTGACCCAAGTCATGGTGGAAGGTTATATCTGAGCCAAGTCATGGTGGAAGGTTATATCTGACCGAAGTCATGGTGGAAGGTTATATCTGACCCAAGTCATGGTGGAAGGTTATCTCTGAACCAAGTCATGGTGGAAGGTTATATCTGACCCAAGTCATGGTGGAAGTTATATTTGACCCAAATCATGGTGGAAGGTTATCACTGACTCAAACTCATGGTGGAAGGTTATCTCTGACCCAAGTCATGGTGGAAGGTTATATCTGACCCAAGTCATGGTGGAGGTTACATCTGACCCAAGTCATGGTGGAAGGTTTATATCTGAGCCAAGTCATGGTGGAAGGTTATATCTGACCAAGTCATGGGAAGTTATCTGACCAAGTCAGGTGAAGGTTACTCTGACCCAAGTCATGGTGGAAGGTTATATTCTGACCAAGTCATGGTGGAAGGTTATATCTGACCCAATCATGGTGGAAGGTTATTCTGACCCAAGTCATGGTGGAAGGTTATATCTGACCCAAGTCATGGTGGAATGGTTATATTCTGACCCAAGTCATGGTGGAAGGTTATATCTGACCCAAGTCATGGTGGAAGGTTATATCTGACCCAAGTCATGGTGGAAGGTTATCTCTGACCCAAGTCATGATGGAAGGTTATCACTGACATAACTTATTGTGGAAGGTTATCTCTGACCCAACTCATCATGGAAGGTTATATCTGACCCAAGTCATGGTGGAAGGTTATATCTGACCCAAGTGATTGTAAGGAGGGGGACAACGGTTCCTTCTATCTTTGGTGGGGACCAGGGTTCTGTAGACCTCAATGCCCTGGAGATCTTGGCTTAACATACGTAAGGAGGTCAGGAGATCTTGGTGCTAAATTCAGAAAGCAGATGAATCCCTGACTGCAGAAATGCAACGAATGTCTGCCGCCCTCCTTCCCCGAGGCTTCTCAATCCCTCCGCACTGGAGAATTGCAGTCTTTAAGCCTATTTATCTCTGTCTCTGCTTCTTATCATCCCTCTGCTCCTTGCACAATGTGAATCCCTGCCCATAATTCCGGAGCGGATGGCACGGCTGTCTATTATCTGTGCGGCACATATTTCTGGAGTGAGGGGGCGAGACTGTGAATTACTTAGCACTTTTGCCGTATACCATGTGATGGAGGCTGCAGGAGCCGAAAAAAAAACCACCGAGCGTTGAAATGGGGGAGGCTGGAGATGGTGGCAGGTCACCGTGAGCTGGCCGAACGACTGGATTACATAGGCTCAATATGAATCTACCGCCATCTAACAGCCTGTGGCAAGGACCTGACGAGTTGAGGGGTCCTAACTGACATGGCTCAGTGATGGACGCCCCCAAGGGAAGGTGAGTAACTTTCCATATATTTCCTCTCTCATGACAGGAGTCAATGCGGAAGAAGAAGACGCAATGGCGGCGGCCGGATGTTCCCGCACAGAATCCCCCGAAGTGACATCACTAGTTGGGCACGATGACATCACCTGTCCTAGCCTGGTCGACGTTCACAGCCTCTGAACGCAGGCAGGGCTGTGGGAAGTCTGAAGACGTCTCATCCTGCAGATCTCAGCGTCCCCCCCCCTCCCCAGAGCTGTGAGATAGCGATGTAATCACGCCGGCGCCCCCCCCTCCCCCTCCGCTCCGCAATAGGGTGCAATTACCAGAGGAGGAAACCAACGGGGCGGCGTACTCCTGCAGCCGGCGTGAGTCAGTATAAGCTCTGCACTGACGACGTGTAATCGAGGTGCACGCTCACACTTAAGCGATGGCACCCTGGGGTCTGCTGTACCTGCTGCTGCTGCGGCGCTTCCTGATTTCCCTGGGCATGAGGGGGAAGGAGGAGGGGGGGGGGTCGGCGGGCCGCAGCTTTATAGCTCGACTCTTATAATGGTCATTGAGGTTATAATCTGCAATGCTGCTGCTGGTGGGCGGGGGAGGGGATAGCAGCAGACCGGAAAAACAGCGTTATAAATAAATCAGAGCCTTATATAACTAGGCAATGAGTAAAGCCATTAAATTGCTTCCCCCCCCCCCCCCGGTCATGTGATCAGGATGCAGAAGCAAATCGGTCTCAAAACTTACCTCCACCTACGTATCCGCCACCATGGAGCTGGACCGTGAGATGTGACCGCGATCTGGGTGAGGTCACCGTGACACCCAGATCCGCTCAACCGCTGACATGCCCCTGGGATGAGCAGTTGTCGCTACCTGCCCCCCGGGTGGACATGACCTTTAAGGGTCACTGGGACCTTGACCACAAGGACACTGATCAGTTAAGAGCCTGTTCAGCACAGGTTTCTGATCCCACATCTCTTCCTCCCCCATGCTTTACACTGCAGCCCTCTGCTAAGTGAATAAAGCCAAGTGGAAAGGTTTGATGTCTGCCGAGAACGGTTCACTAAATTCAGTGTGAGCAGTGCAATGCTTCGTTTCCCCAGCGGTGGCGCTGCAGAGCAATTAAATACATCAGGTCATTGGGGGTCAGAGGACGGGGGACCCTCTAACATAAAGGAGTTGTCGGAAGCAATTAACCATTTGAATATCTAGTTATACCTCAGCTGTTGACCCCCAGCGGCGTTATCAGGGGACAGGGCATAGGCATTGT
Organism: Rhinella marina; assembly: GCA_900303285.1. Classification (NCBI taxonomy): domain Eukaryota; kingdom Metazoa; phylum Chordata; class Amphibia; order Anura; family Bufonidae; genus Rhinella; species Rhinella marina. The sequence goes on along the minus strand of ONZH01022579.1, from coordinate 1,774 downwards.
GGTGGGAACCTCCAGTAATTGGATCTACACCCAGGAGAGAAAGGGAGAACCGGCGCCGAACATCAAGAGAGAAAAGGACCTGTTCAGATTGATAGTCTGCATCTGGGAATATTTACGGGACCCCAGAAAAATGCCCCCTCCGCACCCCCCAGTTCATACATGCAACAAATAACACGAATATAACATCTGACAAACCAACATGAGCATCCCTGTGTGATAAATGTCTCAAAGACTACACATATATACAACGTGGGACAGACCCCACATACCGCAAAGACTCCAACCACCGCTATACAACATCCACTATAAAAAACACAAAGTCAATATCCCCAAGTCCTTCACATATGTAATACATAAACCGCATTACCAATTTCATATCTCTGCACTTCACTGTCCTTCTCTATATTATTTTACATAGGAGCAGTATTATAGTAGTTATATTCTTGTACATAGGAGCAGTATTATAGTAGTTATATTCTTGTACATAGGAGCAGTATTATAGTAGTTATATTCTTGTACATAGGAGCAGTATTATAGTAGTTATATTCTTGTACATAGGAGCAGTATTATAGTAGTTATATTCTTGTACATAGGAGCAGTATTATAGTAGTTATATTCTTGTACATAGGAGCAGTATTATAGTAGTTATATTCTTGTACATAGGAGCAGTATTATAGTAGTTATATTCTTGTACATAGGAGCAGTATTATAGTAGTTATATTCTTGTACATAGGAGCAGTATTATAGTAGTTATATTCTTGTAACATAGGAGGCAGTATTATAGTAGTTATATTCTTGTACATAGAGGCAGTATTATAGTAGTTATATTCCTGTATAGGAGCAGTATTATAGTAGTTATATTCTTGTATAAAGGAGGCAGTATTATATTAGTTATATTCTTGTACATAGGAGCAGTATTATAGTAGTTATATTCTTGTACATAGGAGCAGTATTATAGTAGTTATATTCTTGTACATAGGAGGCCAGTATTATAGTAGTTATATTCTTGTACATAGGAGCAGTATTATAGTAGTTATATTCTTGTACACAGGAGGCAGTATTATAGTAGTTATATTCTTGTACATAGGAAGCAGTATTATAGTAGTTATATTTCTGTACATAGGAGGCAGTATTATAGTAGTTATAATTCTTGTACATAGGAGCAGTATTATAGTAGTTATATTCTTGTACATAGGAGGCATTTAAGTAGTTATATCTTGTACATAGGAGCAGTATTATAGTAGTTATATTCTTGTACATAGGAGGCAGTATTATATAGTAGTTATATTCTTGTACATAGGAGCAGTATTATAGTAGTTATATATTCTTGTACATAGGAGCAGTATTATAGTAGTTATATTCTTGTACATAGGAGCAGTATTATAGTAGTTATATTTCTGTACATAGGAGCAGTATTATAGTAGTATATATATATTCTTGTACATAGGGAGCAGTATTATAGTAGTTATATTCTTGTACATAGGAGCAGTATTATAGTAGTTATATTCTTGTACATAGGAGCAGTATTATAGTAGTTATATTCTTGTACATAGCAGCAGTAGTTATAGTACATAGGAGCAGTATTATAGTAGTTATATTCTTGTACATAGGAGGCAGTATTATAGTAGTTTATATTCTTGTACATAGGAGGCAGTATTATAGTAGTTATATTCTTGTACATAGGAGCAGTATTATAGTAGTTATATTCTTGTACATAGGAGCAGTATTATAGTAGTTATATTCTTGTACATAGGAGCAGTATTATAGTAGTTAT
>ONZH01022578.1:0-31560 GCA_900303285.1 Rhinella marina | reverse complement strand
ATAGACTCTGAGGTATATAGCAGGCTGATGAAATGTATTCACTAGTCACTGCACTGTGTATTACGGATCAGTGAAATTAAACGGACAATGTAGATAGATATGCAGGTACGATTATTTTCAGACCTATCCAAAAAAAGATGTACGCAGTTTGCGCAAATAAAACGGGAATCCACAGATCAATACGGTATCTATAGACTCTGAGGTATATAGCAGGCTGATGAAATGTATTCACTAGTCACTGCACCGTGTATTACGGATCAGTGAAATTAAACGGACAATGTAGATAGATATGCAGGTACGATTATTTTCAGACCTATCCAAAAAAAGATGTACGCAGTTTGCGCAAATAAAACGGGAATCCACAGATCAATACGGAATCTATAGACTCTGAGGTATATAGCAGGCTGATGAAATGTATTCACTAGTCACTGCAACGTGTATTACGGATCAGTGAAATTAAACGGACAATGTAGATAGATATGCAGGTACGATTATTTTCAGACCTATCCAAAAAAAGATGTACGCAGTTTGCGCAAATAAAACGGGAATCCACAGATCAATACGGTATCTATAGACTCTGAGGTATATAGCAGGCTGATGAAATGTATTCACTAGTCACTGCAACGTGTATTACGGATCAGTGAAATTAAACGGACAATGTAGATAGATATGCAGGTACGATTATTTTCAGACCTATCCAAAAAAAGATGTACGCAGTTTGCGCAAATAAAACGGGAATCCACAGATCAATACGGTATCTATAGACTCTGAGGTATATAGCAGGCTGATGAAATGTATTCACTAGTCACTGCACCGTGTATTACGGATCAGTGAAATTAAACGGACAATGTAGATAGATATGCAGGTACGATTATTTTCAGACCTATCCAAAAAAAGATGTACGCAGTTTGCGCAAATAAAACGGGAATCCACAGATCAATACGGTATCTATAGACTCTGAGGTATATAGCAGGCTGATGAAATGTATTCACTAGTCACTGCACCGTGTATTACGGATCAGTGAAATTAAACGGACAATGTAGATAGATATGCAGGTACGATTATTTTCAGACCTATCCAAAAAAAGATGTACGCAGTTTGCGCAAATAAAACGGGAATCCACAGATCAATACGGAATCTATAGACTCTGAGGTATATAGCAGGCTGATGAAATGTATTCACTAGTCACTGCAACGTGTATTACGGATCAGTGAAATTAAACGGACAATGTAGATAGATATGCAGGTACGATTATTTTCAGACCTATCCAAAAAAAGATGTACGCAGTTTGCGCAAATAAAACGGGAATCCACAGATCAATACGGTATCTATAGACTCTGAGGTATATAGCAGGCTGATGAAATGTATTCACTAGTCACTGCAACGTGTATTACGGATCAGTGAAATTAAACGGACAATGTAGATAGATATGCAGGTACGATTATTTTCAGACCTATCCAAAAAAAGATGTACGCAGTTTGCGCAAATAAAACGGGAATCCACAGATCAATACGGTATCTATAGACTCTGAGGTATATAGCAGGCTGATGAAATGTATTCACTAGTCACTGCAACGTGTATTACGGATCAGTGAAATTAAACGGACAATGTAGATAGATATGCAGGTACGATTATTTTCAGACCTATCCAAAAAAGATGTACGCAGTTTGCGCAAATAAAACGGGAATCCACAGATCAATACGGAATCTATAGACTCTGAGGTATATAGCAGGCTGATGAAATGTATTCACTAGTCACTGCAACGTGTATTACGGATCAGTGAAATTAAACGGACAATGTAGATAGATATGCAGGTACGATTATTTTCAGACCTATCCAAAAAAAGATGTACGCAGTTTGCGCAAATAAAACGGGAATCCACAGATCAATACGGTATCTATAGACTCTGAGGTATATAGCAGGCTGATGAAATGTATTCACTAGTCACTGCAACGTGTATTACGGATCAGTGAAATTAAACGGACAATGTAGATAGATATGCAGGTACGATTATTTTCAGACCTATCCAAAAAAAGATGTACGCAGTTTGCGCAAATAAAACGGGAATCCACAGATCAATACGGAATCTATAGACTCTGAGGTATATAGCAGGCTGATGAAATGTATTCACTAGTCACTGCAACGTGTATTACGGATCAGTGAAATTAAACGGACAATGTAGATAGATATGCAGGTACGATTATTTTCAGACCTATCCAAAAAAAGATGTACGCAGTTTGCGCAAATAAAACGGGAATCCACAGATCAATACGGAATCTATAGACTCTGAGGTATATAGCAGGCTGATGAAATGTATTCACTAGTCACTGCAACGTGTATTACGGATCAGTGAAATTAAACGGACAATGTAGATAGATATGCAGGTACGATTATTTTCAGACCTATCCAAAAAAAGATGTACGCAGTTTGCGCAAATAAAACGGGAATCCACAGATCAATACGGAATCTATAGACTCTGAGGTATATAGCAGGCTGATGAAATGTATTCACTAGTCACTGCAACGTGTATTACGGATCAGTGAAATTAAACGGACAATGTAGATAGATATGCAGGTACGATTATTTTCAGACCTATCCAAAAAAGATGTACGCAGTTTGCGCAAATAAAACGGGAATCCACAGATCAATACGGAATCTATAGACTCTGAGGTATATAGCAGGCTGATGAAATGTATTCACTAGTCACTGCAACGTGTATTACGGATCAGTGAAATTAAACGGACAATGTAGATAGATATGCAGGTACGATTATTTTCAGACCTATCCAAAAAAAGATGTACGCAGTTTGCGCAAATAAAACGGGAATCCACAGATCAATACGGAATCTATAGACTCTGAGGTATATAGCAGGCTGATGAAATGTATTCACTAGTCACTGCAACGTGTATTACGGATCAGTGAAATTAAACGGACAATGTAGATAGATATGCAGGTACGATTATTTTCAGACCTATCCAAAAAAAGATGTACGCAGTTTGCGCAAATAAAACGGGAATCCACAGATCAATACGGTATCTATAGACTCTGAGGTATATAGCACGCTGATGAAATGTATTCACTAGTCACTGCAACGTGTATTACGGATCAGTGAAATTAAACGGACAATGTAGATAGATATGCAGGTACGATTATTTTCAGACCTATCCAAAAAAAGATGTACGCAGTTTGCGCAAATAAAACGGGAATCCACAGATCAATACGGTATCTATAGACTCTGAGGTATATAGCAGGCTGATGAAATGTATTCACTAGTCACTGCAACGTGTATTACGGATCAGTGAAATTAAACGGACAATGTAGATAGATATGCAGGTACGATTATTTTCAGACCTATCCAAAAAAGATGTACGCAGTTTGCGCAAATAAAACGGGAATCCACAGATCAATACGGAATCTATAGACTCTGAGGTATATAGCAGGCTGATGAAATGTATTCACTAGTCACTGCAACGTGTATTACGGATCAGTGAAATTAAACGGACAATGTAGATAGATATGCAGGTACGATTATTTTCAGACCTATCCAAAAAAAGATGTACGCAGTTTGCGCAAATAAAACGGGAATCCACAGATCAATACGGTATCTATAGACTCTGAGGTATATAGCAGGCTGATGAAATGTATTCACTAGTCACTGCAACGTGTATTACGGATCAGTGAAATTAAACGGACAATGTAGATAGATATGCAGGTATGATTATTTTCAGACCTATCCAAAAAAAGATGTACGCAGTTTGCGCAAATAAAACGGGAATCCACAGATCAATACGGTATCTATAGACTCTGAGGTATATAGCACGCTGATGAAATGTATTCACTAGTCACTGCACAGTCATGCACAGGAATATATCTGTTTAGATATGTATAGTTTGATCTATGTGGCTGGACAAGGTGTACCAGGCACAGCTCTGCACAGAATGCAGGCTTACAGCATATACTGTATAGTTTTCTTCAGAGAATCAATTGGTTTTTAAAAGACTATTGTGGCTTCCTATTCCTACACAGAATACAGGCTTACAGTATATACTGTATACTGTTTTTCAGAGTATAAATAGTCTTTAAAAAGACTGTTGAGGCTTCCTATCCTAACTCCTTGCTGCACACACTACACGAGCTAACACTGTCTCTGTCTGTCTCTTCTCCTTCCCAAAAGCACAATGAGGCTGATGCTGCAGGTCCCTTCCTTATGTAAATTTAGGTCACATGTCACTGCCAGCCAATCACTGCTGGGGAGGTATAGGGGATGTTACATCACAGCAGGCGTTCCCACAGGCTTCCCTTTGATGCTGATTGGCTGAAAAAAACGGGCATTTCAAACTGGCAGTGACGCACGAATCATCACGAGTCCGCGCTGGCTCGGGATGCCGAGCCGAGCCGAAGCGGGCAATATTCGTGCGAATCCCGAATATTGCCGCTTCGGCTCGCTCATCACTAATGGTAACGTTTCGGTCATATAGACCTTTTTCAAACACTGTGATAATAATGAAGAATAGATTTACAATATGGAAAAAAGAAAACATACAAACTTATAATAAAGCATGTCAGAGAAATGAGTCTATTATTGAGATTGCATCAAAAAATGTAAATATATACTACGTATAGCCTATGCTTATCAGTTACAAGCTACAAATCCAGATTTCCTTATATGTGATGATTATATGTTTCTGAGTCACATTAGTAGAGAATATATTTAAACAAAGTAATGGTTAATATATGAGTCCTATCCAGGACTCTTCTGGTAATAATATACTTAAAGCTGGAGTACAATAAGACACAGTACAAGCTAGAGTAAAAAATCTGAACTGTTGAAAAACTAAGGAACCGGATACCCAATCGATAGAAGGTTAAAAAGAGTGAAAGGAACTTACCAAGTTGCCAAGGAAAAGACGAATCAAAGATAGTAGTATAAGTTGTGGTGAACCTTCACCTGAGCATGCTTGCTGAGTAAGCGTGTGTGTATTTAAGTCGCATGGCAGGAAATGACCTCAGAATGGTGGGAGGGATCAATATCCAAATGGAACCATTCAAAATAGAGCTAGATATAGAGAATAAATAAAATTATTAAGGATAAAATGAATCCTCAGAGGCCCTGTAATAGAAAGACTAAGAGGCCTTATGTATTAGGTATATTTTACAGTGGAGCGCAAGTTGGGGCTAAAAGAACGGGGCTCCCTGAGGCTCTCATGTGCCTGTGACCGGAAGGAACGATGCGTTCCAACTGTGGAAAGCATCGTCCACTAGGAGGCATACGTATAGTAATGCGTACGTATAGTAAGCGATGCGTACGTAGCGATGCATACGTATAGTAAGGGGAAGTGAAGCGATGCGATGCGTATGTATAATAGGGAGAAGCGGTGCGTTCCAAAGTGGAACGCATGGCTTGTATTGTGAGAGGAGAAGTCTGGCCTTAGCATAGGAACCACCTTTTGGGAAAGGTAGGGGGAGTAATTTATGATAATGATGTGTGAAAAAAAACGAAGGAAGTGAATATGTAGTATGAGGATATCTGTGATATGTGTTCCAAGGTGGAACGCTAGGAATTGGACTATAAATAAATTTATGTTATAGAGGGATGCGATATGTTTAAGAACAAAATGTAGAGATTATGATTATGAGGACTGAAAATAAAAAGGAAAAGAAAGGAAAGTAGAAAGAGAGTCTGAAGAAAGAGAGGAAAGAGGGGATGGATCTATGTGTGATGTGTAATATTAAACGAAGTGTAAAAGTAGAATGGCAACACTGGTAAGGGTCCGGTTCCGAATATCAGTACATCTGAAAAAAAAAAAGAAACATATGGTTAATGTCTAGTGCAGTAACAAATTACGAGTATATATTCATAAGAAAGAGGATAATTCATAGTCCCTATTCATTCCTTTTGGCTCAAGACTTTGGAGTTTATGTATCCAAAAAGCCTCTCTTTTCTTTAAAATGGTTTGGTGATTACCTCCTCGTCTTGGTAACGGTACATATTCAATGACTGGAAAACGTAATTGTGATACATTGTGATTCATCTTATGAAAATGATGTGGAACCGGAAGCAATAAATTGGCACATCGAATTGTAGATTTGTGTTGACAGACTCTGTCTCTTATAGTTTGGGTGGTTTCGCCTACGTATATTAGGCCACATGGGCATTTGAGAAGGTAGATCACATAATTGGTTTGACAAGTATGATAGCCCCTGATTTTAAATCTTTCACCTGTGTATGGGTGATATATGCTGTCCCCTTTGAGTACGTTGGAGCATTGTGCACAGTGTAAACAGGGGAAAGTGCCCTGTTTGGCCGTGCTCAATAGTTGTTGTTGTGGTGTTAGGTGGCTCGGGCCTATGTCGGCTTTGACTAGATAGTCTCTTAAGTCTCTTAAGTTTTTAGGTCTTCTGTTACATGAGAGGAAGAGGGACTGAAATTCTACAATATTTGGATAAGATCGCGACAAAAGGGGCCAATGTTTTTTGAGGATATTTGTCACCTTGTGTGAGTAAGGATGATAGGTATGTACAAAAGGTATCCGTTGGGTATTCGTAGATCCAGGTTTGTTGGAAGGTAATTGGCTCTCTCTTATTATAGATAAGGGATACCCTCTTTGTTGGAATTTGACTGACATTTCTTGTTCTCTTTTTTGTCTATCATCTAAACGGGTGACAATCTGGGTAGTGAGATCTGAGTTGAATTGAGATCTGGGTAGTGACTTTAGTGTAGATGGAGCATGACAACTAGTATCGTGGTCTGTTGGTTTACGATAAAGATCTATGATGAGGGAGCCGCCTGAATGTTTCATGACCTGAGTGTCAAGAAAGTTTATAGAGTGGGCATCATGATGTATCGTAAATTATAATTCTGGAAAGACTGAGTTAAGGTGAGTGTGAAACTGTACCAATAGATTGATGGGACCATCCCAAATGCAAAATACATCATCGATGTATCTTTTCCACATTTTTACATATGTTGTGAAGAAGGGATGAGTGTATACGTGTTCTTTCTCAAAGAGAGCCATGTATCCATTTGCATACGGTGGAGCAGCATGTGAATCCATCGCGGTCCCCTGTTTCTGAATGTAAAATGTGTCTTCAAACATAAAAACATTTTGTTCTAAAATGATGGTTAGGATGTCAATATAAAACGTGATATGATCAGGTTTCATGTTGGCTTCTTTTAGTAAGTGTCTAACGGCTCTTATACCTTTCTCATGGTGTATGGAAGTGTAAAGGCTATTAACATCCCAAGTTACCAATATAGAAGTTGTAGATAAAGGTCCAAAATTTTTTAATAGGTTGAGAAAAGAGGAAGTGTCCAGTAAAAAGGAGGGAGTGGATCTAATGAGAGGAGTCAGTATTTTTTGTAATAGAATGGAGAGTGGTGCCAATATTGAATCGGTAGAGGCGACTATGGGTCGTCCTGGTGGATTGTCAAGTGTTTTGTGTATCTTGGGTAAGATATAGAAAACCAGAGTTTCTTTCACTCTTTATAACCTTCTACCGATTGGGTATCCGGTTCCTTAGTTTTTCAACAGTTCAGATTTTTTACTCTAGCTTGTACTCATTATTTTCATAGTGTTTGTAAAAGGTCTATATGACCAAAATGTTACCTTTTGAGTTGCCTTTACTAAATAAAGACCTAATTGCAAGAGTCATCTGGAGTGCTCTGGTTTATTCTATATTTTGATAACGAGGTGTGGAAGCCACAACCAGTAGCACCCACTTCATTATAGGCCATTCATGTTTTTCTGAAATTCTGTGAGGAAGAGGGATGAAAATGAGCTCTTAACAAGCTCTTCCTCTAATGCCACCAGATGAAAGGCAGCTATCTGATAAGTCAATGTTCAGCTCTTTAAATAAGCCTTGAGACATGACTCGGATATTAAATAAGCCAGCACCTCATCTGCAGACAGCTTTTTCGGGGTAATTGCCCCTCATCAGTGCAGAGCAGAGACTACTGGCTTAACTGGGTGACAGGCCTGTCATGGTTTGGGGGTACTATCTCTCCTTGGGGAGAGAGCCCATTAATCGGCGTGAGGAGATTCTGTGGTCTCCTGATGCTAATGCTGCTGCCACTGTCGTTGTACCACTCTGTGGTCTCCTGATGCTACAGCTGCTCTCACTGCCTTCTCTACACTGTTGTCGTAGCACTCTGTGTTCTCCAGATGCTAAAGCTGCTGTCACTGCCACCTCTACACTATCGTCGTGCCACTCCGTGGTCTCCTGATGCTACAGCTGCTGTCACTGCCTCTTGTACACTGTCATCGTAGCACTCTGTGGTCTCCTGATGCTGCTGTTGCTGCCATCTCCACACTGTCTTGGGGGGGGGGGCTGTGTTTGTTTAAGGGTGTAATAGAACAGGTTCTGTCGAAATGTATGTGGAATCAGTGAATTGGTGTGAAAGGTGTGCACTTTTGGCGCTCTAGTAGGATCTTGGGCCTCTGCACAGTTCTTTATAGCTGGCGCTAACATTGACCTGTAAGGCTGAGTTCAGACTTGAGTTATTTGGTCAGTTTTGGCCCCATAACTGCCAAAATACATTAAGTGTACAGCGATTCTAAGAGCGACGCCTGTTATCTGCGTGTCATATTGGCTCACAGTATTGTTCCACTACCACAGCAGACTCCCTATGCGTGTTACTGCAAGGCACAGTGTTCTACACCACTATACAGGCTCTCTGCAGGCCAGAAGTAGCCGATTGTTAACACGATTCGCCACAAATTTATTTGGATCGAATCTTTTTGGAAAATTCAGCGAACCAACCGAATCGAATTTTTGAAAAATTCGCTCATCTCTAATTATACCTAATGAAAGGTATTTGGGAATATATTTATAATAAAGTAATATTTTTGCATTTTCATTTTCTTAATTCACGGAGAACCCCTTTAAGGACTACTACTTCCAATTGTTATTAAGACTTGCCAGAGAGATGAATACCTACCCACAGTCATTTCATGTGCATGGCATGACTATTCCACTATTTGCTTTGCTCTATTGAGTTTTGTCTTCTGGATTACCAATAATCTCTAGGCTTTTCCTGCTACAAGTGGCTGATGTCTTCTGACTGTAACATTCTCCTTCCAGTCCCAACAAGCTTTATATTTTGGGCTTTGCGCTCACGTTGTTTGCCTGGTGAGATCAGTTATATTATCTATCCATGTCCTATCTTTCTTCTTGTCTCTCCTAGGCTACTACTGTATACTGTAGAGGAAATACAGACATAGAAGTTGTACCAGCAGGGACATGGTGTCCAAGTCTTCTTCTGCTCCACCTTTTTCTGGCTTGCATACAACATAAACAGACTATTACAATATTGAACTTTAAACAAGGAGCACACCATTTTTGAGCGCACCATAGATGTGAACTATTATTTTTATAGCACGTTTTCCTTTGCTGTCATTGGTTTCATGTCACTGATCTCCATCTGATTACATATGAAACAATACTTGTTCAGAAATTAGCTTTATGGGTATATTGCCTCTTTCAATTATGTATAAAAAATGCAAACACTTCTATGGTGGTCTTGCTTTATTTGTTTGACTCTTGTATAAAGCTTATAAATTAGTCCCTGTATAGTGTGGAATTAATGCAAGATGACAGTTTAAGAGGATTATCAGGTAGTTGTCTGTTCTCCTTGGTGTGTTTTGGAAATCGAATTGAAAGAGAAGCAATTTTAGCTGTGTAAAAAGTGTGTGTACCATCAAATCCTAAATCAACATTCAACGTGTGTTCTTTATTCTTTTCAATAAGTACTCAATAAAATGCAGTCTATATACTCATTTTCAAAATTGTTTAGTAGTTTTAAAGATTAGCATTCTAGCAAAAACATTTACAAATTACCTGTCACGCGAGGTCGGCGTCGCGCTCCCTCTGCACGACGTCACCAGACCTCTCCGCCCCCCTAGAGACGAGCAATAGGGAATTGAAGTGCTGGTCTTGTCAGCCAGCACTTCATGTGTTAATTCTCTGTTTGGGTTTAGCCATGTGGTGCTGATCACACCACATGGCTACTTTACATATTGTTTTGACAGCTTGCTCCGCCTCAGGTCATGTGATGCTGGCCACATCACATGATCCTGGGCGGGCTATTTAAAGATGGCAACTGCCTCACTCAGATGCCTGTGATTAGCGTTACTACTTTGATCAGTGCTTGTGCGACCTAGTGTTTGATTGCTGTTTGACCCTGACCCTGACCCTGACCTTGGACTTGGACTTCGACCTCTCTTTGCTTCACCCCTGGTATTGACGTTATCTCCTGTGTATGACCCGGCTTGCTGACTATTCTGATATTGTGTTTGTTTCGTCTGTGTTTGTCTCTCCAATTGTTCCCTGTTCCTCCCTGTGCACTTATACAGAGCAGGGACCGTCACCGTGGTTGTCCGCGGCCGCCTAGGGCCGACTGAGGCAAGCAGGCAGGGAGAGAACGGGGGGGTATTCAGTACAGGGCGCACCTTCCCTTGTCTCCCCCGTGACAGAATCACAGGCCATACTAAATGGAGCCGTTGCGAATTCTCACGGATCATATAAGTGACATGGCTCAGATGATCCAGGATCTGGCCGAGAGAATCCAACACCAGGAGCAGCTGCAAACTGTACCCGCAGCCGCTCCCTCCATTATTGAACCCTATATAAGGTTGCCCGATCGGTTTGTGGGTAACCGAAAGACTTTCCGTTCTTTCCAGGAAAGTTGCAAATTATATTTTCGTTTACGCCCACACTCCTCGGGTTCTGAGCAGCAGCGGGTAGGAATAATTATTTCCTTGCTGCAAGGGGATCCGCAGGAGTGGGCTTTCTCATTGCCATCTGACTCCCCATGTCTGTTGTCTGTGGAGGCCTTTTTCCAGGCCTTAGGTCTTTTGTATGAAGAACCAGACTGGGCCACTGTAGCAGAAACTCAGCTCAGGAACATTCAGCAGGGAAACCGCCCTGTAGAGGATTACTGTGCAGAGTTCAGGAAGTGGTGTGTCTCCTCTGGGTGGAATGACCCAGCTTTGAGAAGCCAGTTTAGGGTGGGGCTGTCAGACCAACTCAAGGATCTTCTGGTTAGTTATCCTACTCCTGACTCCCTAGAGACGACCATGACTTTAGTTATTAAGCTGGATCGACGGGTGAGAGAAAGACAGAGGGAACGATCAAATACTCCTCAAGCTGTCGTCCTGCCTGAGTTTCCTCCTCTGAGTCCACCTCCTGCCAAGGTCCCGGAGTCCATGCAGTTAGGAGGTATCCTGAGAAACCAAAGACGTTTAAAGGGAGCCTGCTTCTACTGCGGTGAGGTGAACCACTGGCTCCAGCAGTGTCCAAAACTTCCGCCCTCTAGGAGATCTCCGGTGGGAGGTAAGGTAACCCCAGCAGTGGTAAGGAGAAAGATTTTAGTACCCATCTCCATTGCATATGATCAATTCAGGGGTTCTGGAAAGGCTTTTGTTGACTCTGGTTCTGCTGCAAATTTTATTAATTTTGATTTTGTACAGTCTGTGGGTTTACCGATGGTCCCTTTAAGGGAGGGTATTCAAATTATCGCCCTCGACTCCACTCCCCTAAATAATGGGAGGATCGAGTTCTGTACTCCTAGTGTGACCCTGACGGTGGGGATTTCGCATTCCGAAAAATGTGTTTTTTGGGTTTTAAAAAATTTACCTGCTGATCTAGTTCTTGGTTTACCTTGGTTGCAGGACCACAATCCTGTAATCAATTGGTCAACAGGTGAATTAGAAAAATGGGGGCTGAATTGTGACAAGTGTTGCAAATCTGTATTGCAGTTGGGAGGTACTACTGAGTCTCTTTTCTTACCTGAGTACATCAAGGATTTTTCGGACGTTTTCTCCATGTCCGAGACTGAGTTCCTCCCTCCTCACCGGCAATATGATTGTGCCATCGATATTATTGAGGGGTCCAGATATCCCAAGGGCCGTATCTATAATCTCTCTACTCCAGAGCGTCAGTCTATGAGGGATTATCTCAAGGAGAGTCTGGCCAAGGGTCACATCCGGCCTTCTGTTTCTCCCATGGGGGCAGGATTTTTCTTTGTCGGGAAAAAGGATGGAGGGTTGAGGCCCTGTATTGATTACAGGGAACTCAATAAAATTACTGTTAAAAACAGGTACCCGCTGCCCCTTATTCCTGATTTGTTGAATCAGGTTCAGGGTGCTTGTTGGTTTACTAAGCTAGATCTGAAGGGGGCGTACAACCTGATCAGAATCCGTGAGGGTGATGAATGGAAAACTGCCTTTAATACCCCGGAGGGTCATTATGAGTACCTAGTAATGCCCTTCGGGTTAAGTAATGCTCCTGCGGTGTTCCAAAATTTTGTCAATGACATTTTTAGACCATTTATTGGAAAATTTGTAATTGTCTATATTGATGACATCTTGATTTTTTCTACAGACTGGGAGAGTCACGTATCCCACACCAGGCAAGTGCTGGAGGTGTTGCGTGAGAACAAGTTGTTTGTCAAAGGGGAGAAGTGTATCTTTGGTGTTCAGGAAGTGACCTTTTTGGGATACATTCTCACCCCTTTTTCCTTCAAAATGGACCCGGGTAAGGTACAGGCCATTGTAGATTGGGTGCGACCTTCCTCTCTGAAGGCGCTCCAGCGATTTCTGGGTTTTACTAATTTCTATCGGAAATTTATCAAAAATTTTTCTGTTATAGCCAAACCCATTACGGATTTGACCCGCAAGGGAGCTGATTTAGTCAACTGGTCCCCTGCAGCTATTGAAGCTTTTGAAAAGCTAAAGCGGTTTTTTGTTGATGCTCCTGTGCTGATCCAGCCTGATCAAAATAAGCCGTTTGTAGTTGAGGTGGATGCATCTGAAGATGGTGTGGGGGCAGTACTGTCCCAGGGGTCTTCCACCTTAACTAATCTCAAGCCATGCGCCTTCTTCTCCCGCAAGTTCTCTCCTGCCGAGAGAAACTATGACATTGGTAATAGGGAGTTACTAGCAATCAAGTGGGCATTTGAGGAATGGCGTCATTTTTTAGAAGGGGCATTACACCGCATTACGGTCCTCACGGATCATAAGAATTTGATGTTTCTGGAATCTGCTAAGCGATTGAATCCCAGACAGGCGAGGTGGGCTTTGTTCTTTACTCGTTTTGACTTTTGTGTTACCTTCAGACCTGGAAGCAAGAACATTAAGGCCGATGCCTTATCCCGAAGTTTCCAGGCGTATCAGCCTCCTGACGTCCCTCCTGAGCCCATCCTGCCAGCTGACATCATCGTAGCCGCTACCTCATCTGATCTCGCTTCTGAAATCGTGGCAGGACAACATCTTGCTCCCACTGGTACTCCCAATGACAAGTTATTTGTGCCAGCTCATTTGCGGTTGCGACTGCTGGGTGAGTGCCATAGCTCTGTTTTATGTGGACATCCTGGTATCAATGCCACCAAGGAGTTGGTCTCTAGGCAGTATTGGTGGTCGTCAATCTCCAGAGATGTTCAGGCTTTTGTAACTGCGTGCAATACTTGTGCCAGGTCCAAGAATCCCAAGACTCGGCCTATGGGTGAGTTGCGTCCATTACCCATACCTGATAGACCTTGGTCACATCTGTCCATGGACTTCATCACGGATTTGCCATGCTCTGAGGGTAAAACCGTGATTCTTGTAGTGGTGGACAGATTCAGCAAGATGTGTCACTTTATTCCTTTGTGTAAATTACCCTCTGCAAAGGTTTTGGCTTCCGTATTTATGGACCACATAGTTAAACTTCACGGTGTTCCTGAGAATATTGTTTCTGACAGGGGGGTGCAGTTTGTGTCTAAATTCTGGAGGGCCTTCTGTAAGAAGATTGATATTTCCTTATCCTTTTCGTCAGCCTTTCATCCAGAGACCAATGGTCAGACTGAACGTCTTAATCAGTCCGTTGAGCAATATCTCAGATGTTATGTTGCTGATAACCAGCATGTGTGGGCCAGATTCCTGTCTCTGGCCGAGTTCGCGATTAATAACCGTGTGAATTCGTCTTCTGGGGTATCGCCGTTTTTCTGCAACATGGGGTTTCATCCGCGCTTTGGCTCCTTTTCTCCAGCTGTTTCGGCGGTCCCAGAGGCCAATGCTCTCTCTCAGGAACTGTGCACAGTTTGGGCACAGGTTCAGTCGAACCTGGAAAGAGCCCAAAGGATTCAAAAAACTAAGGCCGATAAGAGACGTTCTAAGGGTGTGAATTTCAAGGTGGGGGACATGGTATGGTTGTCAACTAAAAATCTACGTATGAAAGTACCATCCTATAAGTTTGCGCCTCGCTTCATTGGTCCATACAGGATCACTAAGGTGATCAATCCGGTGTCGTTTGAATTATGTTTACCCGACTCCCTTCGCGTTCATAATGTTTTTCACATGTCTTTGCTGAAGCGTTATGTTGCTCCTATTGGTCCAGAGGTACAGCCCTCACCTCCGGTAGAGGTGGAGGGACAAGTGGAGCACGAGGTTGCTAGAGTCATTGATGTGAGGAAGGTCCGGAATTCCTTTCAGTACCTCGTACACTGGAAGGGATTCGGGCCAGAGGACAGATCTTGGGTACCGTTGACCAGGATGCATGCAGACTCGCTCATCCGAAAGTTCCATCTACAGCATCCCGATAAGCCTGCTCCCGCTGGTAAGGGTCCGGTGGCCCCTCGTGAAGGGGGGGGTACTGTCACGCGAGGTCGGCGTCGCGCTCCCTCTGCACGACGTCACCAGACCTCTCCGCCCCCCTAGAGACGAGCAATAGGGAATTGAAGTGCTGGTCTTGTCAGCCAGCACTTCATGTGTTAATTCTCTGTTTGGGTTTAGCCATGTGGTGCTGATCACACCACATGGCTACTTTACATATTGTTTTGACAGCTTGCTCCGCCTCAGGTCATGTGATGCTGGCCACATCACATGATCCTGGGCGGGCTATTTAAAGATGGCAACTGCCTCACTCAGATGCCTGTGATTAGCGTTACTACTTTGATCAGTGCTTGTGCGACCTAGTGTTTGATTGCTGTTTGACCCTGACCCTGACCTTGGACTTGGACTTCGACCTCTCTTTGCTTCACCCCTGGTATTGACGTTATCTCCTGTGTATGACCCGGCTTGCTGACTATTCTGATATTGTGTTTGTTTCGTCTGTGTTTGTCTCTCCAATTGTTCCCTGTTCCTCCCTGTGCACTTATACAGAGCAGGGACCGTCACCGTGGTTGTCCGCGGCCGCCTAGGGCCGACTGAGGCAAGCAGGCAGGGAGAGAACGGGGGGGTATTCAGTACAGGGCGCACCTTCCCTTGTCTCCCCCGTGACATTACCTTCTATTTTGTATTGTTTGGAATAAATGATTTATTCATCATTTTCATTTTATGAAAATCATCCAAACATTAGATTTTCTATTTTACTTTTAATTGCATTTGTTCATTTGGCTATATTTAATGTAATCCAATCTTACTAAAATAAAATGCAAGGAAAAAAACAGAAGGTATGGCTTAAAGGGGTTATCTTGGAATTTCACATTGATGACTAGAGAAGAGCAAAATTTTAAAAAAAATTTGATTCGGTCTCATCACTAATTTATTTTTATTTATTTTTTTAAATTTGCTTCAGTTCAAATTAATTTGTCATGAAGTGCATCAAATCAGGTCTATCCTGGCCTGCAGTTAAACTTTAGGGAGAATGTATCTTGGTGTACATCACTGTGCAGTGCAGAAACATGCATAGCTAGTCCTTTCTTGTGGCAAAATAGTTACTTTGCATCTGAATGACAGGCAGGTCATATATATGGCCATGCACATCATCATGCAGGCCACCAATATTCCTAGCTAACCCCTAGCTAAAAGGAAAAAAAGCATACAGCATCCTTCAGTAAAGCAGAAAAAAATTAAAATGATGCGTGCCCCAGCAGTTGTTTCAATAACTCTCTAGTGGAACAAAATAAGGACATGGAGGCATTGCCAATAAAGTAGTGGAGAAAAAAAGGTTCTTTTAATCCATGTAATGGTAGTGCAAACACATGCGTTTGAATCCCTTCTGTTAAACGTAGAATAACTGTGCATCACTATTAGGCCTCTTTCACACGAACGTTGTTTTTTTCGGTCCGCAAATTGCGGTCCAACGGGTCCGTTTTCCGTTTTTTTAAGATTCCGTTTGTATTCCGCAATGTTTCCGTTGTTCCGCAAAAAACGGACGTTGTGTCTCCGTATGTGTTCCGTTTTTTGCGGACCGTTTAAAAAACGGAAAGTGTCTTTTTTTTTTTTTAAAGTGGTCTACACCCCCTGGAATTAGTATTTAAGTTGTGCCACCTGTGTGTTTTTTGCCATTTCCATATGGTTTGAAGCAGCATTCTGAGGTAGCTTGGTTTCCCTTGTTTGCTTTGCTTGTTCCGGATTCTTGTCACCATGTGTGATGATTCTGATGATGAGGTTATCCTGCACTGGCTTCTTTTTCGGCGATACAGTCATTCTTCATCTCTGCTGGCTGATGAACCGAGGAGGAGGAGGAAGAGATTCTGGGTTCACCCCATAGTTTCTCAACGGTACAGGAAAGGCCATTTTCACACCCTGTTCACTGACCTTCGTCGCCATCCTGAGAAGTTTTTTGGCTTCTGTCGCATGTCAGTGGCTACGTTTGATTTGCTGTTGTCGTATGTCCGTCCAGATCTCACTTTTCAGGACACCAACATGCGTCGCCGTATTTCACCTTCAGAAAGGCTGCTCGTCACCCTAAGGTAAGTTTTTTTTTTTTCTTTTTATAAATTTTATGGACCTTTTTGTGTTTGCTACCCTGATTTTTTTTTTTTGATCCCTCCACAGATTTCTTGCAACTGGGAACTCATTTTCTTCTTTGCATTTTGAGTTTCTTTTGGGGATTTCAACAATTTCTGGGATCGTGGCACATACTTGTCAAGTCATCTGGCTGCGACTCCGTGAGATGGTGATGCCACAGCCCACAGCAGAGGATTGGCTTCGTTTTTCGGAGGGATTCAATGCTTCTGCTCATTTTCCAAATTGCATTGGGGCACTGGATGGCAAACACATTCGTGTGTTGAAGCCTCCTCACTCTGGCTCCCGATACTTCAATTATAAACATTATTTTTCTATAGTGCTTTTGGCCTTGGCTGACAGCAACTATAAGTTTATAATGGTTGATATTGGGGCCTATGGAAGCAATTCGGATGCTCGCATCTTTAGTGCTTCTAGAATCGGTGAGCGGCTTCGTGCCAATCAGCTTTCCCTTCCTGAGCCTAGAAGACTGCCTGGATCTGCAGGTCCGCGGGCTCTGTTTGTGATTGTGGCTGACGAAGGTTTTGCATTGACAGCCCATGTAATGCGACCTTTTCCTCGCCGCGGTTTGGATGTCAGGAGGCGTATATTCAACTACCATTTGAGCACTGTCCGCCGGTATGTTGAGTGCGCTTTTGGTATACTCTCTACCAAGTGGAGGGTATTTCTGACAACCATACAGATGGATCCGGACAATGCCACCCTGGTTGTTCAAGCTTGTGTAATTCTTCACAACTTCACCAGGATTCACGATGCTCCCTGGGATGTTGACCAGAGTGACATTCAAACATTTCCCGATGTTGGTTTCGATCTCAGGATGCATAGGCGACCTGGTACTGCAGGCATTGCAGTTCGGGAACTTTATGCAGACTACTTCATCAGCCCCCAGGGATCATTGTCGTGGCAGATGGATGCAATTCGTGGCACCTTTTGAGTTCTTCTTTGCTCGTTAGTTTTTTTTTTATTTTCTAGGATATATTTGATTATACTTTATATATAAGTTAGTGTAGGGACTCGGAAGAGACAGAGGACCCTTGACGTGGGCTTGCGGGCTGAGGTTTGGCCAGTAATATTAAAATGCAAATGTCTGAAGAGATGTGTGTTTTGCTTTATATTTGTTTGTGAAATTTGGAAGCATCACTTTAGACCTTTGCATTTTTGGTAGCTTAAACCTTCTAATACCTCTTTTTTTGGAAACAGATAAATATCATTCATGTTTAAATCTGTATTGTTATGTCAGGCGGAAATATTTGGCCCATAGTACTCCCTTAAATTTAGCAATATCCGACTTTTCTTTATCTGGTTTCGAAATGTTGTCTTTTGGAGGATGTTTGGGATTCTAAGAGATTTCTTTCAAGGGGTTATGCTATTTATAGATATTGATTAGCTATCCTCAGGATAGGTCATCAATCTCAGTTCAGCGGGTGTCCGACAGCCGGCAACCCCGACAATCAGCTGTTTGAAGAGGAGACGCGCGCCGTATCCGCGCTGCCTCCTCTTCACTATTTACATGTTGGACGACTAAGGGGTAGTGGTGAGTCGGTGTAATTACACCTCACCGCCCCATTCATTTGTATGTAAGAATGCCTCCCATACACTTGGCCAGCTTCTCGGCGGGGGTGCCGGTTGTCGGAACCCCGCTGCTCTGATATTTATGATCTATCCTGAGGATAGCTCATCAATATCTATAACTTGCATAACCCCTTTAAAAAAAACGTCAATCTTAGCCAATAAAATGAGGTGAAAGTATGGAGACCCCAAGCCTAGTTCACAACGTAAAACATGGAGTAGGAGGTGTGAGGGTATGTGTCTGCTTTGTTGAAAGCTTTAGAATCGATAATTTCTAACAACACTAACGGTCTACGGAACCAGCATGGCTAAAACAGCATCTTACAGCAGCATGTTATTATCTCCGCTTGCAAGTTCGTCTTACCAAAATTTAATTTTCCACAGGACAATGTCCGTAAACACACGTCGCTGCTGTGTAAGGGCTATTTGACCCAACAAGAAGGAGAGTGATGAGGTGCTACGCCAGATGACCTTCCCTCCACAGTCACCATCCCGGAAACGAATAAAGATAGTTTGAGGTGAGCTGGAGAGAAGGCTAAATGGACAACAAGTGCAAAACATTTATGGGAACTCCTTCAAGTCAGTTTTACTACCATTTCAGGTGACGACCTCTTGAAGCTCAGCCAGAGAATGCCAAGAGTGTGCCAAGCATTCTTCCACGAACAATATATTTGTATTGTAATAGTTTCGATTCCAAAAAGTAATGTTACTATTTTGAAAATATAAAAGTATGTATATAATTCAACCTGTGTTTCATCCTATTGGATATGTTTTACATCGAAAGGTTAGACTTGTCTGATTTTCCCAAATAAACATTCCTTTTGTGGCCAAATGTTGTGTCTCAAATTTGGGGTAGCGAGTTTATCTTCTAGCTAATTTATGTTTGGCGGGCAAAATTTGGCCACATTTATTTGCTCATGTATATTTTATGTAAGATGTATTTACATTATTGTCAATCTGGCTGGAATCCCTAAATTATTGTCGAGAACTATGCAAATGAAGGATACATGACCAAACTAACATGACGAAATAAAACAACACACAACTTGCATAGACTGATAACTTAGAGTTTACTTTTCCAAGTAGTGAAATAAAAACTTAAATTACACTGAATAAAACAAATTACAACACCAAAATAAAAAATTAAGGCTCAAGCAAATCTTGCGTGAAAGAATGTCCCACACATGAACTGGTTGCCTGCTGAACGTTGTCTGAATCAGAGGAAGTGGAGGTAGATGGAGCAGGCATACGCTCCGGGGGAGCATTTGAATGGTCTGAAGGGGCCATTCGGGGGGGACCAACATATGTGGCCTGTTGGCCCAAGGTGTGGTGCTGGCCATAGGTAGTCGGCTGGCCATAGGTTGGCTGCTGCCCATATGTTGGCTGGTGGCCATAGGGTTGGGGATGGCCATATGTGGGCTGCTGGCCATACGTGGACTGAGGCCCATAGGTGGGCTGCTGGCCATAAGAAGGCTGCGGCCCATAGCTGGGCTGATGGCCATAAGAATGCTGCGGCACATAGCTGGTCTGCTGAGGAGGAGCAGGATCTGGAGCAGCCCCAAGGACCTGCAGGCGGACATTGTGAATTAACTTCACAATGTCCCCTTGGTATGGAGACGAAAACATCTCCAATACCATGGCAAGGGCCGCCGTACAAGCAGTCTGTCGATGGTCAGGGACTTTGGCAAACAAATGTCCAAGCCCCTTCAACAGACTGACTTCGGACCCCTCAGGCCTCCTCTGGGATAGGTAATCGATCACCTGTCTGTCGACTATCTCCCTTGGCCCTATCCCAGAAGAAGCTTGAGGGGCAGTACGGCGCCTCCTTGGCGGCAGGGTCCTTGGGGCCGCCTCAGGGCTGGTGGGGACCTGGGCAGAGGATGTCTGTTCTTCCTCAGCTTCTGCTCCTTCCTCCTGTGTCCCCTCATGCGACCCCTCTGTTGTCTGTGAAGGCGGAGGTTCCTGTGGAGCCACATTCGAAGCTTCACCTTCGGGCTCATCCAGACTGTCCACAGTTCTGTACAAAAATGTAAAAAAAAACATTAGAAATTGGACACACATTAAAATTCAGAAAAAGATTGTGTCCTTAGTAAAATGGCTAATTAATGAAACCAATATATAAATGTAATTCACATACTCGGAAATGTGTACACAAATTTAAAGAGTAGAGGCCATTCCAATGCTACAGATGCCTGATTTGCCACAAACACAACTTAAAGTTTATGCATATGTTAAAGGAACATTGCAAGTCCCCAGTACATACTAAATGGTAAAGCATTGGGTAACTCTGACATGGAAAAGGACAACGGAATCTTAGTGATCAGCAAAATATAAGCTGAAGAAACCAGTGTCCGACAGATGCTGCCAAGGCCAATAAGATAATGGGTTGCATCAAAAGGGGCATAGATGGCGGTGATGAGAACATAGTCCTGACACTTTAAAAATCACTAGTCAGACCACACATGGAGTACTGTGTACAGTTATGGGCTACTGTGAACAAGGCAGACATAGCAGAGCTGGAGAGGGTTCAGAGGAGGGCAAATAAAGTAATAACTTCAATGGGTGTCCTACATGTCCCAGCCAGATTGAGCCAAATTAAGGACGACTGAGGGGAGATGTAATAACTATGTATAAATATATCAGGGGTCAGTACAGAATTGTCTCCCATGATATATTTAGCCCAAGGACTGTGAGCATGACGAGGGCACATCCTCTGTGTCTGGAGGAAATTGGGTTTCAACACAAACATTGAAGAGTGTTCTTAACGGTAAGAGCAGGGAGACTATGTATCTCTACCCCGGAGGAGGTGGCGATGGTCAGCTCACTATAATTGATCTGGACCAGGGCCGGTATGTATTTATTGAGGGGATTAAGATTCCAGCTATAATAGTTAGGAGAGAGGGGTTGCTGATTCAGGGAGTTAGTCTGATGCATGATTAGAGAAGGAAAAGATTTCACAACAATAAAGGGATTTCAATTATAAAACCAGATTTTGTTCCCATTCTTCTGGACACCAAATAAGGGCAAAATGAAGAAAGGGATGTACAGAGGGGTTTCAGCTGCCTTTGTAATTCTGTGAAAATCTTAAACTTAGGAAAACCCAAAAAATATTCAAACGCATTTTTGTTCCGGAAGAAACATCATTAAAGTAGATAATGTCACACGTAACCCACAGCATTTAAAATAATAAAATACAGTGGTCTGATGCCAAGCAAAATTGGGGGGCAATTCTGTTGCCCATGGATGTGCCTTCAAAATCCAAAATGTAAATAACTTTTACACTGAAATAAAAAATTTGAAATAAAAAAAAAAAATACTCACGGCCTCAAATCAAGAACAGGGCGCAAAAAGCGCAACTGCTCCGTGTATAGATGTGGCCTCTTCCGGGAACCACCATCCCCACTCCGACCACTCTCCATCAATTCCCTCCGATACTGGTCGCGGCAGCTGGCCCATCGGGTCTTGGCCTTCTTAACTGCATTTAAAAAAAAATAAATAAATAGATGCTAACATTTGGTTACATGACAAAAAAACAAGCTAGGACCATTCCCCCTCTACACCCCACCACATTCTGCAAAGGAAGGGAATACAAGGGCTGAGTGACATGTGTGGCTGCTGGGATAATCAAGAAGCATGTTGTATGTGAATGAGTCAAAGTATTTCAAGAAACATGACACTGCTGATACAGGACACACTGGACATTTCACAAAAGTTTATGCTCTTTTCAAATCCTCTGTCAGATTATGTGCACAGCAGTAGACTAAATACTGGCAGCTTTAAATTCAGAAATACCTTCAGGCCAGTTCTTTTTAATCAAGGAGTTTAAGCCGTAATAGTTCAAAAACCCCTGCAAAATATGCAATGAGCAGACGCATAGTCTGAAAATGCCAGAGCGCATGAGCAGCACAGTGACGTATTGTGTACAGGCTCTTTTATCTTGGTGCACGAATACAAGATTTGCTGAAAGGGAAGTTGAAAAAAGGAAAATGAAAGTGGACACAGTGGCATCACTACAACTAGCTGGGCCACACAGCAAAGCTTTGAACGGGACACCACAAGAAACTCACAAACAGAAAATCACATGCAACCGTCACTATTGTGCCTAGTCAGGGTTGTGCTCTCTCAGACAAGGCCTGGCAGCTGATCAGTATGGTTCCTACAGGGTCTCACTATATAATGTCTTCCTTATAATAGTCTGCCTCCTTAGGGGTGGCCCTTGTGGCTCTGGGCCAAAAAGTGGCTGCTACACCTGCGTCCCCTGTAGCTACGCACATGAGCTAACATAATTGACTAGTTCAACAATTACTAACATACAATTCATAATACATGGAATAGCACTTAGACATGTCTCACGACAAAAAGAAAATATTGGTCTACTCACCCAATTCTGCCCGACCACTGGAGTCGGCTTTTCTCCACTCTGCTGGCCTCATGGACTTAGTGACCTCTTTCCAGGAGGCATCCTTCTTGAGCCTATCATGGTAGGCATCACTCCGACTATCCCAGAGCTCTGGCCTCTCTTCTATGAGAGTAATTAAGCTCTCAACATCCCAACGGGACATTTTTCCCACCAGATAGTCTGCAGAAATATACTCCTGAAACTCTCCCTGGCAAAATGCCTGATTACTTCCTGCAAACTCTAGCTGTGAAATGGTCACATGGTTTTGCTAAGAGGAGTCTGGGCAACAGATCTGCAAAAAATGCGGACAACATACGTAGCGTTCCGCATTTTTTGCGGACCCATTGACTTCTATGGGTCCGCAAACCGTTTTTTGCGGCCAAGAATAGGACATGCTCTATTTTTTTTTGCGGGCAACGGAACGGACATACAGATGCGGACAGCACACGGTGTGCTGCCCGCATTTTTTGCGGGCCCATAGAAATGAATGGGTCCGCATTTTTCATGTGAAAAATGCGGATCGGAGCCCGCAAAAACAACGTTCGTGTGAAAGAGGCCTTAGTCTTAGTTCACACTTCACTTATTTGGTCATTAATTTTCAGCCCAAAGCAGGTGCGGGTCAAACCCACAGAACAGGTGCAGATCTATTCATGATACCTAATTCGAGAGTAGGCTTAGCTCCTGAATTTGCCTCACAATGAGTGATAGAAATAACTGACCAAATAACAGAAGTGTGAACTCTGCCTTAGCGTCAGCTGCAATTTATTGACGTGGACTTGAACTGTGCAATGGCCCAAAATTCAAGTAGTGGCCGCATGACAGTGGGAAGGGTCTTTCTTCTGATTTGACACAAAAACATCCCAAAAAAGCAGATCCTGTTATTTGAGCATCCGCCTTAATACCGTCAGTATTTGGTCAGCATTTGATCAGTATTAGCAAGGCAAAAACAGGAGTGGGTCCAAAACAAAGATAACATGTGATAGAAATATTTGCATGTCTTCTGTCTTTTGGACCCACTCTTTCTTTTGGTTTCCAAATCATGATCAAATCCTGATGCAAAATACCGACTGTGTGATAGAGGCCTCATGCTCAATTTGCATGAGTTTTTGCCATTTGCCATGAAATCGGCCTTATTCAGATGGAAAAGAAGTTCCGCTTGTAGGACTGTAATGGTCTCTAGCACATGGTTAGTATTTGGACATTTTTTTGCATCAGTATTTGATCAGTATTGGTAAGGCAAAAACAAGAGTGTCCAAAACAAAGTTAACATGTGATGGAGATATTTGCATCTCTTCTGTGTTTTGGACCCACTCTTGCTTTTGGCCTCCAAACCATGGTCAAATCTTGATGCACAATGCTGACCTGATGCACTCATGCAAATTTAGCATAAGGCCTCTGATGGATAAGAAGAACAGAAAAATAAATGGTGATGTGAACACGGCCAAACAGGGACACTATGGGCCCCGTAGTAGACTGATTAGGGTGACAACAGCAGGAAGAGTCACAATAGTGGCTTCGTAACAAAGTGGGGAGAGTGGCAACAGCATGAAAAGTCATAATAGTCACCCTGGAACAGAGTGGGGAGGGGGGAGCAACAGCATTGGCAATAATAGCACAATATGGTGGCAGATGACAGTAGCAGCAGGTGACAGTAGAGGCAGCAGGCATGTGACAGCAGGCAAGTGATATCATCAAAACAGTGACAGCACCACATGGGCAGAAGTAACGGGCCATTTGTCACAATGTTCTGGTGTGGCAGCACACTACGGTCAGATCATTACTGCCAGAATGATCTAGTCTGTTGTATCAGGCACCAGTGTCAGGAAATCCTAGTTGATCCATGCCTGATTTATCTTTATAAAGGTTAATCTATCAATATTTTGTGTTGAAAGGTGAGTTCTTTTTGGAGTAACTATACCATCCGCCACACTAAACATGGGCTCTGATGCCACACTACTGGCCGGGCAAGAAAGCTTGCCCAGGACAAAGTTGGCCAGTTGCAGCCACAATTCAAGTTTGGCTGCCCGGTAGTCCAGGGGATCTTGGATCTGGGGTGAAAGGGTGTAGTCCAAGTATGCCACCTCCTGTTGGTTTAGGTTCCTCTCCATGTCTTGCTGCTGCTGCCGTGGGTGATTTCTTCAGCAGACAGGTGAAGAAAGGTGGTCATCAGAGGCTTAAGACTTAAGTTGCTGCCAATGGAGCTAGTGCTTCTCCTGCCCCACCCCCCTTCAGCAGTCATGGCAATGGAGCATGAGCTCAGAGGGTCCCTCTCGTTAGACCTTCATGAGGATGGGCGATGGGGTGCATAGGAAGTGACCAACCGACTACAAAGGATGTCTTGATAGTAGTTGAGTTTTTAGTTCCTCTCAGAAGGTATAAAAAAAAAAAAGGCTCTCATTTTGGACCAGTAGCAAGGGACTAACATTGTGGAGAGCCAGTAGTCATCCCTTTGCCGAATAATGATAACGCGGGTGTCACTACACAAGCAACTCAGCATGCATCTGGTCATTTGCCCAAGGGACTTTGTGGGATTCCCTGCCTCCATCTCCATTGCATACTATAATGGTCTGTTTGCCACTCTCTGGCTCCTCACACTCCTATTGCTCCTCTTGTCGCTTGGACTGATGAGCCACCTAGTACTGTATAGAATTCCTGGGTGTTTATGTCCTTCTCGTGTCAGATTTATCAAAATCCCCTCTAGGATATGAAAGCATGGAATGACATAATTCATCCCATAGTCCTGACAAATCTCGTAGACTGACACATAAAGTGGCCACCTAAAAGGACCTGAGCAAACAGCAGGTGTCATGCATCAGCTGCCACTAGCTAAAGTCAAAATTACACTGGGGAGTAGTCCTGTCCGTCTGCATTAAGAAATCGGTCACAGGTTTCTTCAGCTTATACAAGCAGTCCAACATGTGGGAGGTCCCAACGTGTGGAGACGTTGCATATGAGGCAATGTAGGGGAACACTATTCTGCCTTTGAAGCTCAAGGAGGGGATGTTTTGTACGGTAAGAGTGGCTGAAGTGCATGCACAGTTTCCTTGACATTTTCAAGACGTCTTGCAGTTGGGTGGAAGACAACCAGATTAAAAACATGTGCCATTCAGGGTGCATGGGTTAGACTTCCCTCATACAGTGCAGACAGAATATTCTTCGTGTTATTGGTGATCATGGCTCCTATCTCCAGTCAGCAAGAAAACAGCCAGCATTTGATTTCTTAGTTGATGACACGGAGCAGTTTCTCCCTGGTGTGACTCTGTTCGCCCAGGTTGACCAGGTGCAGAACCGCGTGACAATTCTGTGGTTTGCATAAGTGGTAGGCTGGAGGACCACTCAGAACTGTACCTACAGTGGAGGCTGAGGACAAGGGGGAGGATGAGGAGGAAAAGGACAACATTGATTCAGAAATTCCACGATTGCAATGCAGAGGCGACATTGCCATCACACGATCGGCTACATCATCATCCACTAATATCTGTTCATCACTTATCTCACCCTTACTAGCTTCATGGCCACTTCCATGTCCGCTCACAACACATGCTCCCACCTAGCTGTCATCATCACTAATTGCATACTTAAGGGAGGATGCAGAGGACCTCTCCCTTAAAATCTGTGCTGGCCTTTAGCTGCTGATTATCCTCACTAAGCTCGGCCTCTCTGAAAAGCGGAGCAGAGCCGGCAGCATGCATACCTTTCTGAGCAGAAGGAGCAGCAAAAGAAACAGGCAGTTGCAGAACAGGTAAAGTCACAGAGGTTGTTCCTGAGCCATGCCAACTAATTGTGGGGTCAGAGGAACCCACCAATTCCTGGCTGTTTGTATCTGTTGTCACCTGAGATGATGTTGAAGAGCGGGTCAACCATTCCAGTACAGCCGGATTGTCAGTCAAAACATGACCAATGCATGACGGTGGCAGCTCTTGCCTGTTGCTGCGGCTACTGCTACCACCACCCTTTCTTCTGCTGTTACTTGGGCCAGCTACAGCAACATTTTTGCCACTGCCCATTCCTTTTGAGAGCCCAGGCAACTGACTGTTGGCCTAGACTAAAAAAACACACCTATATATTACACCGCCTGTTGACAATGAGTTTGATGCACTGTACATCTGTGTACAAATGAACAGATTAATTATTAATGGTGCAGCAGATTAACTATGTACACACGCCTATACATTAGAACGGCTGTTGAGACTAAGTCTGATGCACAGTAAGTCTATGTATAACAGAACAGATTAAGTATAAATGGTCCAGCAGATTAACTACATAAACGTGCCTATATATTACACCTCCTGTTGACGAGTCTGATGCACCATACATCTGTATAACTGAACAGGTTAAATGGGTTATCCAACCCCTATAATGCTACCCCAAAATGCCCAGGCACCACATACAGGTTATACTTACCGCTGTTGTCTATGGCAAAGACCATAGACAGCAGCAGTGGACAGGATGAGAGAAGGAAGACGGCATGTGTGCACTGCGCGTGTTGTCTCCTTATACAGCTGATCAACTGGGGCCCCCCCACCAGACCTCAGATCAGGGTATTGTGCCCCCATCAGACCTCAGATCAGCGTATTGTGCCCCCATCAGACCTCAGACCAGCTTATTGTGCCCCATCAGACCTCAGACCAGCGTATTGTGCCCCCATCAGACCTCAGATCTGCGTATTGTGCCCCCATCAGATCTCAGATCAGCGTATTGTGCCCCCATCAGACCTCGGATCAGCCTACTGTGCCCCCATCAGACCTCACATCAGCCTACTGTGCCCCCATCAGACCTCACATCAGCGTATTGTGCCCCATCAGACCTCAGATCAGCATATTGTGCCCCCATCAGACCTCAGATCAGCAGAATGTGCCCCCATCAGACCTCACATCAGCCTACTGTGCCCCCATCAGACCTCAGATCAGCGTATTGTGCCCCCCACCAGACCTCAGATCAGCGTATTGTGCCCCCATCAGATCTCAGATCAGCGTATTGTGCCCCCATCAGACCTCAGATCAGCGTATTGTGCCCCCATCAGACCTCAGACCAGCTTATTGTGCCCCATCAGACCTCAGACCAGCGTATTGTGCCCCCATCAGACCTCAGATCACTGTATTGTGCCCCCAACAGATCTCAGATCAGCGTATTGTGCCCCATCAGACCTCGGATCAGCCTACTGTGCCCCCATCAGACCTCACATCAGCCTACTGTGCCCCCATCAGACCTCACATCAGCCTACTGTGCCCCCATCAGACCTCACATCAGCCTACTGTGCCCCCATCAGACCTCAGATCAGCGTATTGTGCCCCCATCAGACCTCAGATCAGCGTACTGTGTCCCCATCAGACCTCAGATCAGCGTATTGAGCCCCCATCAGACCTCAGATCAGCCTACTGTGCCCCCATCAGACCTCAGATCAGCCTACTGTGCCCCCATCAGACCTCACATCAGCCTACTGTGCCCCCATCAGACCTCACATCAGCCTACTGTGCCCCCATCAGACCTCACATCAGCGTGTTGTGCCCCCATCAGACCACAGATCAGCTTAATGTGCTCCCATCAGACCTCAGATCAGCGTATTGTGCCCCCATCAGACCTCAGATCAGCGTATTGTGCCCCCATCAGACCTCAGACCAGCTTATTGTGCCCCATCAGACCTCAGACCAGCGTATTGTGCCCCCATCAGACCTCAGACCAGCTTATTGTGCCCCATCAGATCTCAGATCAGCGTATTGTGCCCCCATCAGACCTCGGATCAGCCTACTGTGCCCCCATCAGACCTCACATCAGCCTACTGTGCCCCCATCAGACCTCACATCAGCCTACTGTGCCCCATCAGACCTCAGATCAGCGTATTGTGCCCCCATCAGACCTCAGATCAGCGTACTGTGTCCCCATCAGACCTCAGATCAGCGTATTGAGCCCCCATCAGACCTCAGATCAGCCTACTGTGCCCCCATCAGACCTCACATCAGCCTACTGTGTCCCCATCAGACCTCACATCAGCGTATTGTGCCCCCATCAGACCTCAGATCAGCTTAATGTGCTCCCATCAGACCTCACATCAGCGTATTGTGCCTCCATCAGACCTCAGATCAGCGTATTGTGCCCCCATCAGACCTCAGATCAGCAGACTGTGCCCCCATCAGACCTCAGATCAGCCTACTGTGCCCCTATCAGACCTCAGATCAGCGTATTGTGCCCCCATCAGACCTCCGATCAGCCCACCCAGCCACATAGGATTAAAATAAAAAACCTTACTTACCTGTTCTGCGCTGCGGCTGCCCTCCGGTCCGCGCTCCGCTCTCTTCCCTGGCCCGCGCACACTATGACCTGGCTGATCTGAGGTCTGATGGGGGTCCCTAAATACAAGTGAGCGCTTCCATAATGGAAGCGCTCACTTGTATTCGCCTGATAGTAGGCAAGGTCATCCTTACTGGGCCCCCCTGAGTCACTGGGCCCGGTGCCGTCGCCCCCCTGCCCCCCCGGTAGCTACGCCACTGACTATTAGAGATGAGCGAGCATACTCGTCCGAGCTTGGTGCTCGTTCAAGTATTAAGGTACTCGTAAGTGCTCGCTGCTCGGACGAGTATCTCGCCATACTCGAGGAAATGGCAACTTCCGCATCGTGCTTTTTTGGCGCCTATAAACACAGCCAATCACAAGCCAGGAGACTCTACGGTACACCCAGCATCACGTGGGGCCCTTACATGTCGATAGCAGGGGTTGGCTGGCCTGATCAGGTGACCCTGGAATATACTAGTGACTGGGCGCGGTGCTCGGCTCAGGTGCCGTCTGGATGTCGTTAGGGATAGAGCTGCTGCCTTTCAGGGACAGTGTTAGGGTCTGCATTTAGTTCTCTGTTAGGCAGGAATCACCCACAAAGAACCCAACAGCCCTTCTAAGGGCTAGAAGAAATTTTTTTTTTGTCTCCTGGCTTGGCTGGCTGGCTGGTACTAGTAGTGCAGCTATCGCCATATATAACCCTGTTTTTTTTTTTATTGTTCTATCTCAGTGATACAAATCCATTGCACACAGCAGTGTGGAACCATTCTGTGTGTCACAGTTCAGCACACTCACTCCAATCCATATATACTGTCCAGGTGACACTTTCTGTATGTCACACAATACAACCAAGTCATTTGCTACCAATAACGTATACAGCTTGATCCAAAAAACTCTCTGTGCGACATTTTTCTGGGTCGCAGTCTAAATAGCCACCGTTAACAGGGTGTGAGTTAGGTCTCCGATAGTTCCTGCACATCACGTTCCCAAAAAAACAAAATTTAAAAAAAAATATAAAAAGCAAAATATAAAAAAAATAATAATTTTTTTGTTGTTTTAGCTCAGTGATACAAATCCATTTTACTCAGCTGTGTGTAACCTTTCTGTGTGTCACAGTTCAGCACACTCGCTCCAATCCGTATATACTGTCCAGGTGACACTTTCTGTACGTCACAGAATACAACCAAGTCATTTGCTACCAATAACGTCTACAGCTTGATCCAAAAACTCTCTGTGCGACATTTGTCTGGGTTGCAGTCTAAATAGCCACCGTTAACAGGGTGTGAGTTAGGTCTCCGATAGTTCCTGCACGTCACGTTCCCAAAAAAACAAAATATAAAAAAAAATTAGTTCTTTTGTTGTTTTAGCTCAGTGATACAAATCCATTTTACTCAGCTGCGTGTAACCTTTCTGTGTGTCACAGTTCAGCACACTCGCTCCAATCCGTATGTACTGTCCAGGTGACACTTTCTGTACGTCACAGAATACAACCAAGTCATTTGCTACCAATAACATCTACAGCTTGATCCAAAAAACTCTCTGTGCGACATTTGTCTGGGTCGCAGTCTAAATAGCCACCGTTAACAGGGTGTGAGTTAGGTCTCCGATAGTTCCTGCACGTCACGTTCCCAAAAAAAACTAAATTTAAAAAAAATATAAAAAACAAAATATAAAAAAAAATAGTTTTTTTGTTGTTTTAGCTCAGTGATACAAATCCATTTTACTCAGCTGCGTGTAACCTTTCTGTGTGTCACAGTTCAGCACACTCGCTCCAATCCGTATATACTGTCCAGGTGACACTTTCTGTACGTCACAGAATACAACCAAGTCATTTGCTACCAATAACGTCTACAGCTTGATCCAAAAAACTCTCTGTGCGACATTGGTCTGGGTCGCAGTCTAAATAACCACCGTTAACAGGGTGTGAGCTAGGTCTCCGATAGTTCCTGCACGTCACGTTCCCAAAAAAACAAAATATAAAAAAAAAAATAATTTTTTTTGTTGTTTTAGCTCAGTGATACAAATCCATTTTACTCAGCTGCGTGTAACCTTTCTGTGTGTCACAGTTCAGCACACTCGCTCCAATCCGTATATACTGTCCAGGTGACACTTTCTGTACGTCACAGAATACAACCAAGTCATTTGCTACCAATAACATCTACAGCTTGATCCTAAAAATCTCTGTGCGACATTTGTCTGGGTCGCAGTCTAAATAGCCACCGTTAACAGGGTGTCAGTCAGTTCTACGATAGTTTCTGCACATCACGTTCCAAAAAAAACGAAACAAAAAAATAAACAATTTTTTTTGTTGTTTTAGCTCAGTGATACAAATCCATTTTACTCAGCTGCGTGTAACCTTTCTGTGTGTCACAGTTCAGCACACTCACTCCAATCCGTATATTCTGTCCAGGTGACACTTTCTGTACGTCACTTAATTCAACCAGACTGAACAAGTTTGTGGGTTTCAGTACACCAGGCCCATTTAATTTTTTTTTTTTTTATATCATACACTTATATACAAAAAATGTTGAACCCAGGGCTAAGGGTCGAGGACGAGGGCGTGGGCATTCAATTACTGCAGGGGGCAGAGGCCGT
>ONZH01022577.1:0-51336 GCA_900303285.1 Rhinella marina | reverse complement strand
AAAACAAGAATCCTTTTTTTAATTGAACATGTTCAGCTCAGGGTAATCATTAGTAAATTTAGATGTCTAATGACTTAGATGTCTAAATACTGCTATGATATTATCCTTCACTTTATAGGAACCTTGCCTAAACACTAATAAACAGCCCCATACCATTATACCTCCTCTGTTACGCCAGGCACTATGCATTCAGTAAGTAATGTCCTCTTAGAATCTGCTAAAAGCATCAGTTAAAGCATCAATGGGATTCCCTGTACAGAGGAGACTTGGAGGCATGCAGATAAGTTGCAATCTGCATGACTGCCCATACAGATTGCTAGTAATAGTGATCTATGGACTTATTCCAGGAGATCACTGTAATCAGTGATCAGTAATGGAGACAGCAGGAAACACACAAATAATAAAGTACTGCATGGCAATGCATTAATTGTGCCATATGGTAAACAAGTGAAGATTTATCCTTATTTCACACGTTTTCTTTGTGGCATTTTTTGGCTTTTAACCCCTTCAACCCCGGGCCTGTTTTCACCTTCGTGCCCAGGCCATTTTTTGCAAATATGTGTCACTTTATGTGGTAATAACTTTGGAACGCTTTTACTTATCCAGGCCATTCTGAGATTGTTTTCTCATCACACATTGTGCTTCACGACAGTAGTAAATTTGGGGCAAAATATTTCATTTTTATATATAAAAAAATACATTATTTACTTAAAATTTGGAAAAATGTGCAAATTTCCACATTTCAAATTCTCTACTTTCAAAATACATAGTAATACCTCCAAAAATAGTTAATATTTTACATTCCCCATATGTCTACTTTATGTTTGGATCGTGTTGAAAATGACATTTTAGTTTTTTGGGACGTTAGAAGGCTTCAAAGTTTAGAAGAAAATCATAAATCTGAGTCAATATGTTTCACCTTTATTTATGAAGAAATCCTAAATGTCAATTTTCAAAAATTTTAATTTCTCTGCTTTTAAAACAGAAGTTGATACCTCATAAAATATTTATTACTTAACATTCCCCATATGTCTACTTAATGTTGGCATCATTTTGTAAATGTAATTTTATTTTTTAGGAGGTTAGAAGGCTTAGAATTTTAGAAGCAATTTCCAAAACCCACTTTTTAAGGACCAGTTCAGTTCTGAAGTCACTTTGTGGGGCTTACATAGTGGAAACTCCCCATAAATTACCCCATTTTAGAAACTACTATTCAAAACTGATTTTACTAGCTTTGTTAACCCTTTATATGTTTCATGAGAATTGATGAAAAATTGGAATGAAATTTAAAAATTTGACTTTTTTTAGCAGATTTTAAATTTTAATTAGAGATGAGCGAACGTGCTCGTTACGTGCACTGTAGCGCTCGGCTCCCCTGCGCAATGCCCGAAGGCATTGCGGATCCGTCCTCAGCTGCGTGTAAGTCAATGGGGACGGATCCATTTGGTATGACACTCATACCAAACGAATCCGTCCTCCTCACCTGACTGAAAGTCAGTGGGGACGGATCCGTTTGGTATGAGTGTCATACCAAATGGATCCGTCCCCATTGACTTACATGCAGCTGAGGACGGATCCGCAATGCCTGCGGGCATTCGTTCGCAGGGGAGCCGAGCGCTACAGTGCTCGTAACGAGCACATTCGCTCATCTCTAATTTTAATCCAATTTCCATGAAACACATCAAGGGTTAACAACAAAACAAAACTCAAAATCTATTACCCCGATTCTGGACTTTACAGAAACACCCCATATGTGCACAAAAACTAATGTATGGGCGCACAGCAGGCTTCACAGTGGAAGGAGCACCATATGGCTTTTGGAGAGCGGAATTAGCTGGAATAATAATTGGGAGCTATGTCGCACATGAAGACCCCCTGAGCTGGCCCTACAGTGGAAACCCCCCAAAAGTAACCCCATTTTGGAAAGAGCACCCCCGTACGAACATTTTAAGTGGTAGAAAGGGTACTTTTTAGCAAACTGGTGTCTCACAGAAGGCAGAAACACTTGTAAAAGCATTTCAAAGCACACGTTTGTGAAAATGAAAAATTACTAGCAGACCCTAATTTTTCATATTCACAAGGGGTTAAAGGAGAAAATGCACCCCAGTATGCGTTCCCCATTTTCTCCCCATTATAGCAACACCCCATATGTGCTCGCAGCCTGCTGTATGGGCGCACAGTAGGCCGCTAGAGGCAAACTGCAAAATATGGATTTTGCAGGCCAGAATTAACAGACATGGTTTTTAAATGGCCATGTTGCGTTTAAAAATTTCCTGAGGTCCCCAGCAACTAAAAACCACAAGAACTGACCCCATTTTGGAAAGAGCCCCCCGTATGAACATTTTAAATGGTAGAAAGGGTACTTTTTAGCAAACTGGTGTCTCACGGAAATGAATATGTAGTGATGGTGAAAAGTGGATATGTAAGCTATTCGGAATATGTCTGAGGTACAAAGTGAAAAAAATTCAGGGTACATCAAGGATGAAACTAATCCATGGATGAGTGGTAGATTCTGAAACACTCCTTCATGCACAGGCCAGGTTTTTCAGGGCAGGTTTCACAGTGATAAATGGTGTCCTTCCTAATCCCCCTTTTTGAACACACCCTGCATTATTTTTGGGTCCTTCCCTTCCTCGCTGTTTGGGGGACTTCACCAGGGAAATGTTGTCCTGGTACAACCCGGCACTATAACTTTCAGAAGTACTGGGGGCCTCTTCTGCTTGGTTGGGAAAAATTAGGGCCTTAATGACTACTTCTTGAAAGTGAAGGAAAGTTCCTGTGTGTCCTGCAGATTTAAATAGCACATACGCATTGTACATTGCCATCTGTACAAGGTGTACGGCCAGCTTTTTGTACCACACTTTTGTTTTTTGTGTGGCTTCAGAACTTTTTGTGTGTTGGGCTTCAGAACTTGATCTGAAAGATCAACCCCTCCCATGTGCCTGTTGTAGGCCAGGATGCAGTCCGGTTTGAGGACAGTGGTAGTGGTACCACGTACAGCGGCAGGGGAGCTGGTGTTGTCGTGAATGCTGGTCAGTACAAGGACGTCCCTCTTGTCCTTGTACTTAACCAACATCATGTTTTCAAGAGCCCTGCTTTCACCCTTTCTCAGTGGTTGCCCTACCAGGGATCTAGGGCGGCCTCTCTGATTTTTGCGTACTGTGCCACAAGCCACAGTACGCCTGGCACTTAGGGACATGAAGAGGGGTAAGCTGGTATAATACTTATCCACATACAGGTGGTAACCCTTATCCAGCAGTGGGTGCAGCAAGTCCCACACTAGTTTCCCACTAACTTCTAGGCCAGGGGGGCATTCTGGGGGTTCAATCCGGGTGTCCCTCCCTTCATAGACCCGGAACCCAAAGCTTATACATTTTTATGCCATACCTTGCCCGCTTGCTGGGCAGGTACTGGCGGAATTTTACCCTCCCCTTGAAATGCACCAGGGACTCATCTATACAGATGTTTTCTTCTGGGGTGTACACTTCAGAAAACTTGGTGCTGAAGTGGTCAAGGAGGGGTCTAATTTTGAAAAGCCGATCACTTTGGGGCGGACACTGTGCATTATCATTATAATGCAAAAATTTCAGAATAGAATCGAATCGATTCCGGGCCATGGCGGTACTGAATACTGGAGTGTGGTACAAGACATCCACACTCCAATACTGTCTCATTTTTGTTTTTTCAATAAGCCCCCTGTGCAGCACAAGCCCCCAGAAAATTTTCATATCTGCTGCTGTTACTGGGGTCCAACCAAGGGGTCTTGCGTATGATGACGTGGGGTTCTGGGTAATGAACTGCTGGGCGTACAAATTAGTTTGGGCCACAATAACATTTACTAAATCATCACTGAAAAAGATTTTGAAAAAATCAATTTCTGTGAAGCCCATGCAGTCAATTTGAATTCCAGAGTTTCCCACAAACTCTGGAATTTGGGGCTGATAAACGTCAGGGGGTGGGGTCCATATGGGCTCACTCTGGGGGGCTGCCTCAGCTGTCGTTCTGGGGCGCCTCCTAGAGGGTCCCTCATCAGCGGATGATGATGATGATGAGGGGGTGGAGGAGTAGAGAAAAGTGGCATCCTCTTCTCCTTCAGTGGCCGACTCGGTATCGGTGGCAAGGATGGCGTATGCCTCTTCTGCCGAGTACATCCCTCGTTGGGATGGTTGGGACATTTTTATGTTATTGGGGTGTGATAGGTGAAACGTGTAAAACTTTATTTAGTGTGAGGGGTATTTATGTAGTGTTTTTACACGTGAAGGTGTTTTTTTAAGTTTTGAAATAGAATTTAAAAAAAGGGGGGGATAAAAAAGGTCTTTTCTGTAAAAAAAAAAGTCTTCTGTAAAAAAAAAAAGTCTTTACTGCAGAAAAAAGGCTTTACTGCAGTATTTAGTGCACAAAAACCAAAAATGAGCAGACGCGATCAGTAATGGACACTACTGATCAGTGCTCAGTGGTTGAAAAAAGCACGTACGCAGATGGTGCGTTTGTGCAAATTCCTAAACTGACACTAACTAAAATTTATCTGTCTACCACTAACTGTGGTTCTTTTTTCACACAAAATAGGTAAAAAAAAAAAACCTAAAAAAATGTGCAGATGCTGCTAATACAGCACACACGCACACAGATCGTGTGTGCGTGCAGAAACTGTGTGTAGGGGACAGGGACAGGGACGGAGGGTGGGTTAGGGATCTGTAACTACTTCTTCTTCTTTTCTTCTGTTCTTCTTCTTTTCTTCCTTCTTTCTTCCTTTTTTTTCTTCTTTTCAGCAGGAAAAAGGCAAGTCCCAGCAAGCCAACAGCAGCACAGAAAAGGACAGAACCTCTCTGCATGCAGTCACCAGCTAGAATGGCTGCATGTAGGAAGGTTCTGCCTCTTCCTGTGCAGCTGTAGCGCTGCCATTGGCTGGAGCATTGCTGATGGCTGCACTGCCCCCTGCCCTTACCTAGGATGGCTGCCTGCCGGGCAGTGCAGTCATCACACCCGGGTCCCGCGGCGATTACGCCCGCGGGCCGGGTGAGCGCCCAGCGGGAGTACTACGGCGCCGGGTGTCAAGTCCCTTCACGCAGCGCCATACAATTACGGCGCTGGGCGTGAAGGGGTTAAAAAGCACTATGAATGTCATGTTTTTTTGGTTGTTGATTTTTTAAATGCTTTTGTGTGTGCATTTTTCCATTCCTATACAGAAGCATATGGGACAATGCATAAAAAGCTGCCACAACTAGAGCATAAAATATGTAAAACTGGCAAGTACAAAATCTGTCCTCCAAACAGAGACCAAGATGGAGTGAAATGAACTAGTCCATTGAGTTCCAAGATACCCAAGTCACAGATAAACCTTTAAAAAATGCTCTCATTAAACATGTGCAGGATGCTGACTTCAGTGGCTGACCCAAGGTTTCGCCAGATTGTGGTTTCTTCCAGGACATGGTCAGTGAATGTTCATTCTTCGTTATACAGTGCAT
Source organism: Rhinella marina (assembly GCA_900303285.1). Lineage (NCBI taxonomy): Eukaryota > Metazoa > Chordata > Amphibia > Anura > Bufonidae > Rhinella > Rhinella marina. The sequence goes on along the minus strand of ONZH01022577.1, from coordinate 45,871 downwards.
TCTGAAAATATTCAGACCTTTTCACGTTTTCACATTATGTTATGTTGTGTACTTGTGCTAAAATAAAAAAAATAAAGTTCCCCCCATCAATTTGCACTTGATACCCCTTAATAAAAAAGGGAAAACAAAATGTTAGAAATCTTTTCTCTGGGGCCCTCCTATTTCTCTTGATCATCTTTAAGATGTTTCTGTACCTCGATTGGAGTCCTCCTGTGGTAGATTCAATTGATCGGACATGATTTGGAAATATACACCTCTGTCTATATAAAGTCTTCCAGATGACAATGAATATCAGAGCAAAAACCAAGCCATGATGAGGAAAGAACGGCCTGTAGAACCCACAGACATGATTGTGTAGAGGCAGAGATCTGGAGAAGGATACAAAAATGTTTTGCTGCACTGAAAGTTCCCAATGGCACAATGGCCTTCATAGACCCTTGAGCTGGCCAGCCCACCAAACTAAGTAATGGGGGGAAAGGAGCCTTAGGCCTCATGCACACGAACGTGTGCCGGCCGTGCCCGTGCTGTGGGCCACAAACTGCGGTCCGCAATGCACGGGCACTGACCGTGAGGCCACCGCATGTGGATCGCGGACCCATTTACATGATTGGGGTCCGCGATCCGCATCCAAGGGTCCGCACCGCAAAAAAGTAGTGCTTGCGCTACTTTTTTGCGGTGCGGAGGCACGGCCAGAAACACCACGGAAGCACACTGTAGTGCTTCCGTGGTGTTCCGATCCGTGCCTCCGCTCCATATCTCCCGGATTGCGGGCCCATTGAAGTGAATGGGTCTGCGATCCGTGATGCGGCCTGCACACGGCCGGTGCCCATTTATTGCGGACCCGCCGTATGCGGCCCGCAGCACGGGCACAGCCGGCACACGTTCGTGTGCATGAGGCCTTAGTAAGAGAGGTGACCATGAACCCAATGTTCACTGTGACTGAGCTCCAGAGATCATGTGTGCAGACGGTAAAAACTTCCAGAAAGTCAAGCATTACTACAGCATACCACCAATCTGGGCTTTATAGCAGAATGGCCAGAAAGAAGCCTCTCCTCAGTAAAAGACATATGAAAGTTTATTAAAATAAACACCTAGAGCATTCTCAGTTTATGAGTAACAAGGTTTTCAGGTCTAATTAATTCAAGATTGAACTTTTTGGCCTCAATTTAAAACATCATGTTTAGAGGAAACCAAGCACTGCAAAATACCATCCCAACAGTGAAGCATGGCAGTGGCAGCATCATGCTCAGGGGCGGGCTGGGCCGGGGGGCAGGAGGGCACATGCCCCCCGGGCCGGTGTATGTCAGGGCCATCGCGGCTCCTGAACTCAATTGTATCTCCATCCACTAGATGCAGATACAATTGTGCCAGTAGCAGCCAGCGCAGGCTCCGCTATTCCCTGGCCGGCGCACTGATGTGACGTAGGCGGCGCGATGACGTTCCTCAAGAGCAGACCCGCCAGAAGAGGCCGGGTCTCCATCGCGGGACCGCGCCTGGACAGGTAAGTATAAACTGCCCTCCCCCTATACTCTCTTCATGCAGCCCTAAACCTAATACTGGCCCCTGCCTCCCTATTACTGACCCCCATACTGGCCCTGCCTTACCCTAACCCTAATACTGGCCTCTGCCCACCTAGTACTGACCACCAATACAGGTCCTGCCTTACCCCTAACCCTAATACTGGCCCCTGACCCCTAATACTGACCCTGCATTAACTCATAACCCTAATATAGGCTCCTGACCCCTAATACTGGCCCTGCCTGACCCCTAACCCTAGTACTGGCCCCTGACCTCTAATACTGGCAGGTGACCACTTATTTTGGCTCCTGACCCCTACCCTAGTGCTGACCTCTAACCTTGGACCCCTAACCGTGATACTAGCCCCTTACCCCCTAGTACTGACCCCTAATACTGGCCTTGCCTGACCCCCTAATACTGGCCCTGTCGCACCCCTAAGGCTACTTTCACACTTGCGTCAGCAGGATCCGTTTGTGAGATCCGTACAGGCTCTCACAAACGGATCCGTCCTGATAATACAACCGTCTGCATCCGTTTGTATTACTGTATCTTTTACATATCAAAGACGGATCCATTCTCAACTCTATTGAAAGTCAATGGGGGACGGATCCGTTTACTATTGTGCATGAGTAAACGGATCCGTTCCCATTGACTTACATTGTAGTCATGACGGATATGTCTCCATTCCGCTCAGTCAAGCGGACACCAAAACGCTGCCAGAGCGGAATGGAGACGGAACGGAGGCAAACTGATGCATTTTGAACGGATCCTTATCCATTCAGAATGCATTAAGGAAAAACTGATCAGTTCAGGACCATTTGTGAGAGCCTGGGACGGATCTCACAAACGGATCCTGCTGACGCAAGTGTGAAAGTAGCCTAACCCTAGTACTGGCCCCTACCTTAGTACTGGCCCCTGACCTCTAATACTGGCCCCTGACCCCTACCCTAGTACTGACCTCTAACCCTGGACCCCTAACCCTAATATTGACACCTAATCCTGTCCCTAACCCTAATATTGACTGCTAACCCTAATACTGACCCCTAATACTTTCCCTAACTCTAATACTACGCCATACAGACCCCTAACCCTACTACTGACCCCTAACCCTGAGGCTACATTCACATGACCATATGTGTTTTGAGGTCGACAAATTGCGGATCCACACAACACGGATACTGGCCGTGTGCGTTCCACATTTTGTGGAACACACATGCCCAGCCCTATGATAGAAATACCTGTTCTTGTCTGCGATTGCGGTCAAGATTAAAAACATACTCTATGTTTTTTTGCGGGGCTTGCGGAACGGAACTACAGATTTGCGGCCCCATTGAAGTGAATGGAAATACGGTTGTTTGAATGTATCCTAATGCTGCCTCTAACCCCAGTACTGGCCCCTAACTGATACCAACCCTAATCCCAATACTGGCCCTAAGGGTGCATTCAGACGACCGTATTACTAAGTCTGAATCCATTCCACAATTTTGACGAACGGGTGCGGACCCATTCATTTCAATGGGGCGCAAAAGATGCGGACACCACACCATGTACTGTCCGCATACGTAGTTCCGTTCCCCCCCAAAAAATATAGCGCATATGTCCTATTCTTATCCGCAAGAATAGGCATCTCTATATAGGGCTGGCACTGTGCGTTCCGCAACATGTGGAATGCACAAGGCCAGTATTTGTGTTTTGCAGATCCACAATTTGGGGACTGCAAAACACTTCCGGTTGTCTGAATGTAGCTTTATGCTAATACTACGCCTATCCCTAATACTGACCCCTAACCCCAATACTGATCCCTAACCCCAATACTGGCCCTTAACTCTAACACAGTGACCATAATATATGACTGTCCACATATATCTGTACACACTACATCTTTTATACCTCACACCTGACATATACACACAGAGTACTGATACGTCAGGTACAAGGTATAATAGATGCAGTGGGTAAACGTATATAGTATATACTGCAGTGTACTGATATGTGAGGTACGAGGTATAATATATGCAGTGTGTACAGGTATATAGTATACAACGCAGTGTACTCATGTGAGATACGAGGTGTAATTTATAAATCACACCTCACATATCAGTACACTGTTGTATATACTATATATGTACACACTGCACGTAAGGCGCGTGCATCGACATCGTGCACGCGGTCGCTTGCCCTCCCGGGCTGCGGGTGTTGGTGAAGGGGTACGGGCGAATCTCAGTGCGGTATCCTTGCGCCCACAGTCTTACTACAGGGAACAAGGTCCGGCACAGGAAGTGGTCATGCGCCAGGTCCTTGAGACCCCTGGTGATGTCTCTTCCGCTAGACGTTCACAGGAAGTGGTCATGCGCCAGGTCCTTGAGAACCCTGGTGATGTCACTTCCGCCAGACGTTCACAGGAAGTATGTCAGGCACCATGCCCTGCCAATTAGCTCACTGCTAATTAAACCCTGAGCTTCTGCTGGGCAGGGCCGGTGCCTTGTTGTTCATGTGCGACTGCGATACGGTCCGGTCCTCTTGCTACTGACGCTGTATGGTGTCTTGTATGTTTAAGTGCCTTCTTGCACTGGTGCGTGGGCTCCCGTACCTGCTTCACTGTCTCAGTCTTTTCGTGTAGTGTGAATTATTCTGAGTGTTTGTAGGCCACGCTTGCGGCCGTGCCGTAGCTCCCTCCTGGAGCACGGGTACACGGTGGGCGTCACCCTTCTGGAGGTCTGTGTAGCCTAAGCTCTGGCTCCAGTATCAAGCGCTGTCGCGCAGTACGCGTTGGTGTAAGCTGTTACCTTACTATTGGGTATCTTGTCTCCTGTATTATTTCACCCTTCGGGAGCGGTCGTTATTGTCTGGCTGCCCAGAGCTTGGGTCCAGTGATCCCCAGTGACTCTGTCAAGTGGCAGAGTCACTTTTTTATTTTATTTGTGCCTCAGTGGCCTAACACTGCATCTAATATACGTCATACTTCACATATCAGTACACTGCTGTATATACTATATACCTGTACACACTGCATTTATTATACCTCATACCTCACATATCAGTACACTGCTGTATATACTATATATATGTACACAATATATCTATTATACCTCGTACCTCACATATCAGTACACTGCTGTATATACTATATATCTGTACACACTATATCTATTAAACCTCGTACCTCACATATCAGTACACTGCTGTATATACTATATATCTGTACACACTGCATCTAATATACGTCGTACTTCAAATCAGTACACTGCTGTATATGCTATATATCTGTATATACTGCATATATTATAAAAGTATCATAGATACAGTGTGTACAGATATATATATATATATAGCAGTGTACTGATATGTGAGGTATGAGGTATAATAGATGCAGTGTGTACAGATATATAATATATACAGCAGTGTACTGATATGTGAGGTATGAAGTATAATAGATGCAGTGTGTACAGATATATAGTATATACAGCAATATACTAATATGTGAGGTACAAGGTATAATAGATGCAGTGTGTATAGATATATAGTATATACAGCAGTGTACTGATATGTGAGGTATCAAGTATAATACATGCAGTGTGTACAGATATATAGTATATACAGCAATGTACTAATATGTGAGGTACGAGGTATAATAGATGCAGTGTGTATAGATATATAGTATATACAGCAGTGTACTGATATGTGAGGTATGAGGTATAATAGATGCAGTGTGTACAGATATATATTATATACACTGCTGTATATACTATATATACCCACTGCATCTAGCTTGTCATGTCACCGTTAGCAACTTGTAGCCAGTGACGTCTCACCCACTGCATTCTAGCTTTTACCGAGTATTATAATACAGTATGTGTACGCTGTATTTAGGGGCACTCAGAAGAGGCACTATACATAAAGGGGGCACACTGAAGGGGCACTATACACAAAGGGGCACATATAAGAGGCACGTTTTATAAGGGGCACCAAGCATGTGGCACTAGCATTAGGGGCACTGTGTGTGGCACTGTAAACAGAGGGCACAGGGCATATGACACTATATACAGAGGGCACAGAGCATGTGGCACTATATACAGAGGGCATATGGCACTGTATACAGAGGGCACAGAGTATGTGGCACTATATACAGAGGGCACAGAGTATGTGGCGCTACTATTGGGGGCCCTGTGAGTAGCACTAATGCTGCTGTTATATTCAGAGCACAGCATGTGGCACTAAGATGAGTTTGTGTCAGTATGCAAGGTGCCAATGTGTTGGTAAAGCGTGAAGCTGAAGAGATCTTCTTGGCAAAATCTGCAGAGCTGAATTTTGGACGGGAGGAGTCATCATGGTGGTCTGAACCAGATGGGGAAGAACTCAGGAAGAGACGTCACCTGTAAGTCACTAAATGGAAATTATTATTCTGCTACTGACTGTGTATGATGGGAGCTGTAGTCACCTGGATGATCTACAGCTGATGATGGGTGGTAGCATGCTGTTTTGCGCAACAACTCCCAGCATCCCTTTACACTTGTTCATGCCATACTGGGAGCTGTAGTTTCATATGGTGAGGGCTGACCTGACCAGATGGTATCTGTACTAAACATTTAAAATCTGGTGCTGCATTTATGTATTGAACTTGGTTCTGGTGCTGTATTTATGTATTGAACTTGGTTCTGGTGATGTATTTATGTAGAGAACTTGGTTCTGGTGATGTATTTATGTAGAGAACTTGGTTCTGGTGATGTATTTATGTAGAGAACTTGGTTCTGGTGCTGTATTTATGTAGAGAACTTGGTCCTGGTGCTGTATTTATGTAGAGAACTTGGTTCTGGTGATGTATTTATGTAGAGAACTTGGTTCTGGTGCTGTATTTATGTAGAGAACTTGGTTCTGGTGCTGTATTTATGTAGAGAACTTGGTTCTGGTGCTGTATTTATGTAGAGGAATTGGTCCTGGGGCTGTATTTATGTAGAGAACTTGGTTCTGGTGCTGTATTTATGTAGAGGAATTGGTCCTGGGGCTGTATTTATGTAGAGAAATTGGTCCTGGTGCTGTATTTATGTAGAGAACTTGGTTCTGGTGATGCATTTATGTAGAGAACTTGGTTCTGGTGCTGTATTTATGTAGAGAACTTGGTTCTGCTGGTGTATTTATGTAGAGAACTTGGTTCTGGTGCTGTATTTATGTAGAGAAATTGGTCCTGGGGCTGTATTTATGTAGAGAACTTGTTTCTGGTGCTGTATTTATGTAGAGGAATTGGTCCTGGGGCTGTATTCATGTAGAGAACCTGGTTCTGGTGCTGTATTTATGTAGATGAATTGGTCCTGGGGCTGTATTTATGTAGAGAACTTGGTCCTGGTGCTGTATTTATGTAGAGAACTTGGTTCTGGTGATGTATTTATGTAGAGAACTTGGTTCTGGTGCTATATTTATGTAGAGAACTTGGTTCTGGTGCTGTATTTATGTAGAGAAATTGGTCCTGGGGCTGTATTTATGTAGAGAACTTGTTTCTGGTGCTGTATTTATGTAGAGGAATTGGTCCTGGGGCTGTATTTATGTATTGAACTTGGTTCTGGTGCTGTATTTATGTAGAGAACTTGGTTTTGGTGCTGTATTTATGTAGAGAAATTGGTTCTGGTGATGTATTTATGTAGAGAACTTGGTTCTGGTGCTGTATTTATGTAGAGCAATTGGTCCTGGGGCTGTATTTATGTAGAGAACTTGGTTCTGGTGCTGTATTTATGTAGAGGAATTGGTCCTGGGGCTGTATTTATGTAGAGAACTTGGTTCTGGTAATGTATTTATGTAGAGAACTTGGTTCTGGTGATGTATTTATGTAGAGAACTTGTTTCTGGTGATGTATTTATGTAGAGAACTTGGTTCTGGTGCTGTATTTATGTAGAGAACTTGGTCCTGGGGCTGTATTTATGTAGAGAACTTGGTTCTGGTGATGTATTTATGTAGAGAACTTGGTTCTGGTGATGTATTTATGTAGAGAACTTGGTTCTGGTGATGTATTTATGTAGAGAACTTGGTTCTGGTGCTGTATTTATGTAGAGAAATTGGTTCTGGTGCTGCATTTATGTAGAGAACTTGGTTCTGGTGCTGTATTTATGTAGAGAACTTGGTTCTGGTGATGTATTTATGTAGAGAACTTGGTTCTGGTGCTGTATTTATGTAGAGAACTTGGTTCTGGTGATGTATTTATGTAGCGAACTTGGTTCTGGTGCTGTATTTATGTAGAGAACTTGGTCCTTGGCCTGTATTTATGTAGAGAACTTGGTTCTGGTGATGTATTTATGTAGAGAACTTTGTTCTGGTGATGTATTTATGTAGAGAACTTGGTTCTGGTGCTGTATTTATGTAGAGAAATTGGTCCTGGGGCTGCATTTATGTAGAGAACTTGGTTCTGGTGATTTATTTATGTAGAGAACTCGGTTCTGGTGATGTATTTATGTAGCGAACTTGGTTCTGGTGCTCTATTTATGTATTGAACTTGGTTCTGGTTCTGTATTTGACTTATGGGTTTAGTTATGGTGCTATATTTCTTGTTGATTTTGTTGCTGTATTTGACATATGGGCCTGGTTCTGGTGTTGTATTCATGCAGTGAACTTGGTTCTGGTGCTGTGTTTGACTTCTAGGTTTGGTGCTGGTGCTGTGTGTATGTAGAGATCTTGGTTCTTGCTCTGTATTTGTGTTAAACATACATCTGATGCTATACGTCTAATACTATCCATTCACATTTGCGTTTGGGTCACAGATTCTGTTAAAAAGACTTGTCATAAAAGTTCTGCATGCAAGACTTTTTTGTTCGGTAAAGGAGCAGCATCCTGAGCAGACCCTATTGTACTCAATCGAGTCTCTTCAGCTCAGGGGTTGGTAAATCTGGTCCCTCTAATGATCAGGCTGTTGCTATGGACTCAGCCATGTCATGTATCTGGGCTCCAACATGAAAACACAACCAGCTGCCGCCTTTTAACCATTTTAAGCCCATTTACCTATACAAGTTAAGGTTGGACCGCTACACATGGGCCAGTGCTGTGTGCTTGCCCTCCAGGCTAAAATTTGCCAGCCAGCCCCTGATCATACTGTGGGGATGTTTTTCATCAGCTGAGAACAGAAGACTGGTCAGGGTTGAAGAAAAGCTAAATGAAGCAAAGCACAGAGATGTTCTTAATAAAAATCTGATTGAGCTAAAGGTTTACCTTCCAACAAGACACTATGGGAGTGGCTCAGGGACAACTCTATGAATATCCTTGAGTGGCCCAGCCAGACCCCATTTTAGAAACTGCACCCCTTAAATTAACAGAACTGAATTTAGAAACTTTTTTTTCCCCTGTACCACAGCAAGGGTTAACAGTAAAACAAAACTCTATTTAGAACTGTGATTCTGCAGTGTATAGAAATATCCTGTATGTGGCCATAGTGTGCCACTTGACTCAAACACAGTCCTCAGAAATGAAGCTGCACCTTATTGATTTTGGTATCGTGATTTTATTATGATGTTTTTCAGGCACCATGTCAGGTTTGCAGAGGGCTTGAGCTGCCAAAAAAAGAAACATCTCTCAAAAGACCCCATTTTGGACACGCCTCTCAAGGAACTTATCTAGGGGAGTAGTGATTGTTTATACCCCAAGGTGTTTCATAGAATGTGTAAACACTGGGCCATGAAAATGAAAAATGACATTTTTTTTCTAATAAAATGTCACTTTAGCCCCATTTTTATTTTCACAAAGGGTAGTAGGAGAAAATGCACCCCACAGTTTGTTACACATTTTCTCCTGAATATGGCAACACCCCATATATAGTGTAAACCACTGTACAGGCAAAGGTCTGAGCTCAGAAGTGAAGGAGCGCCGTTTGACTTTTGGAGGGCATATTTTGCTGGAATGGTTTACAGGTGGCATTTGCTGAGACGCTGAGGTACCAGTACAGTGTAAGTCTGAAAAAGTTACCCTGTGGTGGAAACATCACCCTCAAGGAATTGATCTAGGGGGTAGGGAGAATTTTAACCCCACAGGTGTCTCAAAGAATTTGTTAAAACTGGACTCTGAAAATGAAAAATTATTATTTTATCCACTAAAATGTTGCTTTATCCTCAAATTATACATTTTCACAAAGGGTAATTGGAGATAAAACTTGCATGATATAGTATGCATTTTTGGCTCAATATAGCAATACCCCATATGTGGTTGTTAACTGCTATCTAAATATACAATTTGGCATTTCTGGGGCCCCAAGAAAGGTTAAGTCTTAGGGCCCTTGTCACACTACTGGGCAATTCTGCTCTTGCTCTAGACCTGGGAAAGGCCTCCCTTGAGCTGGCCTCTGTATGTCCATCTATTTAATTTCTTTTTTTTTTTAAACCAACCCCTTGTGGCAAGCAGAGGGCCCCCTGACTTCTGGGGCACCAAGCATTTTCCTGGTTTGTGTGGAAATGGAGTGCAGACTTTGCTGGAATGGTTTTCGGGCACCATTTGCAGAGCCCTTGAGGTACCAGTAGAGTGGAAACCTCCAAGGAGTGACTCCGTTTTGGAAACTACACCACTCAAGGATTTTGTCAAGTGGTGTGCAAATGAGCTCTTAACAAGCTCTGCCTCTAATGCCACCCAATGTAAGGCAGCTATCCTATAAGTCAATGTTCGACCCTTTAACTAGGCTTTGAAACATGACTTTGATAAATAAATAAGTCAGCACCTCATCTGCAGACAGCTGTTTCAGGGTGATTGCCCCTCATCAGTGCAGAGCAGAGAGTACCGGCTTAACTGGGTGAGAGGCCTAAGTCAGGATTTGGGGTTCTATCTCCTGACTTGGGCATCTCTGGCTAATTTATTATCTAAGTCATGCCTCAAGGCCTAGTTAACATTGACTTATGGAATAGCTGCCTTACATCTGGTGGCATTAGAGGCAGAGCTTGTTAAGAGCTCATTTGCATTCCTTTCTTCCTAGAATTCCAGAGAAGCATATATGGCCTATAAGCTTCCTCACGCTGATTAAGGAGCTTTCCCCAAGAAAAGATAGTAGCCCCCAAATCAAGTGGTGTGGTGAGCGTTTTGACTCCACAGGTGTTTCATAGAATTTGTTATCACAATAGACTGTGGTAGGACTTGATAAGAACACAACGATTTTACCATATACTGCAATGTTATAAGTGATCTAACGACTGCATGTTCAAATCTTCTACAGGTACTAAAAATAAATTAAAAAAAGGAAAATAAAGTTTTTCAAAATATATAAAAACAAAAGAATTAAAACTTCATAAAATAAAAATATTAAATAAAAATAAAAATCAACATAATTGATATCCCCACATCCAAAAATGCCTAAACTTTCAAAATTATTTGTCCCATATAATGAACACTGTAACGGGAATTAAAAAAAATAAAATGGCTGAATTAATTTCTTTGTGGTCTCTTCACCTCTCCCAAAAAAGCTAAATAATAAGCATTCAATAAGTGATACATATCCCAACATAGTATTGATCAAAGCTTGTTCCCACAAAACAAGTACCCTCATTAAGCTCCATAAAAAAATAACAGCATTATATAGCATTAAAACATAAAAGCTATATAAAGTTGGTATTATTATAATCACACTCACCTGCATAATAAAGCTAACATAATTTTTACTGCCCAGTGAATGTTGTAAATATGAAACCCCTAAAACAATGGCAGAATTCAATTGTTTTACATTTCTACCCAATTAAGATTTTTTTCATTTTATTAAACAGTGCCATTAGAAAGTACAAATTGTCACGCTAAAAAGAAGCCCATAAATAGCTATATGAACAACAAAGGTATGGCTCATGGAAGTCACGGAGGAAAAAAATACAAGTAAAAAAAAATTAAATTGGCTGCAACCTTAAAGGGTTAAAGGGAATGTGTCATCCGAAAATACTGTCAGTGTAATCCTATACATTCTAGAAGGGTTACATAGCATTGTAAATCAATATAGTGCTATGCAACCCTGGCAGTACTGGAAGTTCAGGACAGGTGCTGCGCTGTGACACCCACCCATCTGAAACCAGCCTAAATCACATTTTTATGTTTAAAAATTTTTAGTTATGTTATTTTTAATTTTCCTTTTAAATATCTATACTTAAACAAAAAAACATGCAGTTTTTACACTGGCCATGAAGCCAATTGTTGCCACTTCTTGTTCGATAAAAATCACTTTACTTCAGTTATATATTATTCTAAACCTGCCTGAAATGATAAGGAGATATCACCTCTGTGTATAGATAATATAGGATCCACCATTCACAATAGGTAATTGTCAGAGTTTATCTATTGTTTCTTTGTACAATGACCTCTGCACAGGTCACAGAGCATGTCTAGAAAATTCTCCCGTAGAAGTCAATGATGTCCCCTCCTGTCCAGTGTGTCTATGGGCTATGTAGCTGCCGTAAAGATTTTTTTTTAATGCTGTGTAAATTCCGTTCCGCAAAATACGGAATGCACACGAATGTCATCCGTATTTTTTGCGGATCTGTTTTTTCATACGGTCGTGTGCATGAGGCTTTACTATGTGGTTTTAACTGGCAGACATTTTTGGTGACACATTTCCTTTTAGATGACTGGAAAAATATTCTGTTTTTTTTATTTCTTTGTGTCACCTGAATGGTCTAAAATGTCAAAAATAGCCAATAGACAGGGTGCATAATTAACCAAGTATATGTGTTGGGGTGCTGACACACATTCACTTTTTATGCAGTTTTTGAAGCCAAAACCAGGAGTGGATTAAAAAAAAAAAAAAAAGTTCTAGGAACTCAAGTTGTAAGCATCATCTGACACATTCTGTTTAAAAGGACATTGCCATCATTTTTTTACATATATGAACAGCCTATATGAGAGAAATATGTTTATTTCTATTATTATAATTAACCACTGCTAAACCTTCGCCATACATGTATGGCGTAGTTGGCAAGGCGTTCCGGACCAGAACCACATATGTACGGCTCATTGATCCAGTGGGCCCAGAAGCTGCGTTTACTCGATCAGCAGCAACGGCTGTATACATCGCCATAGCTGAAAACGCAGACGCCGGCATATTAAACACTTATATACCGCAGTTAATGCAGACTTTCACATTTAAGGGGTTTATAGGGGGAGAGGGCTCCTTCTCTGACCCCTTTGGTCCCCTCACGCTGCGATGACAGGGGGCCGATGACTGCTAAGGCAGCCCAATGCCTTACACAGACCTCGGGGCCTGCCAAAAAGTTAAAAAAAAAAAAGTTAAAAAAAGTTTTAAAAAAATTAAAGTTTCCTGTAAAAAAAAGTGCCCCTTACCCATTTACAAAAAAAAAAGAGACAAAAGGTATCCCCACATCCATAAAGACCAGCTCTATGGAAATATCACATCACCTCACAAAAAGTGTAATATCCCGTGATCAAAAAGTACCATGTACCCCAAAATAGTAACAACAAAAGTGTCAAATCGTCCTACAAACAAGTCCCCACTCAAGCCCCCATCGCTACAAAAATTTAACACATGTGGCTCTTAGAAAATGGCCACACAAAAATATGATTTTTTAATTCAAAAATGCTTTTATTGTGAAAAACTGAAAGAAATAGATGTATTAGACATATTAATATCACCTTGTCCATAACAAGCTGCTGTATAAATAAATATCACATGCCCTGTGTTGAGCGAATCGAAGCATCCGAAGTGAAATTAGATCCAAAGTTTAGAAAAAACTCGATTTGCAACTAATCTAAATTTCTACACACTACGTGGTAATGGATCATTTTTTCCCTAAAATGGCAGCTGCACGTGTTACAAAGTGAAAGTAAGAACGCAAGATCACCCATAATGCCATTCAGACAGCCAATCAGCAGCTAGCCAGCCCCTGTGATGTCACAGCGCTTTAAAATGCCTCATCCAGAGCAGTCTCCATCATTTCACTGTGAGCTGAGAATAAGGAGAGATGTGACAAGCGCTAGGGACAACTGCAAGGAAAAAGGGGTCAGCACATTTCAATGCGCAGGAGTAGGCTGCCATGGCTAGAAACACGAAGTAAAAAAACACAATGCAACAGCACTCTGCAAACACAAATTACGGACAATAGTGCCATGGTTATGGAAACTATTCTTGTGCTAATGCTACAATTATTTTGTAAATCTGAGATTCTTGGCAAATACATTTTGTACAAAATTAATCCTGTCACGGCAGATCCGAGATTCCCTGGACTACTGGGCAGACAAAATTGAATTGTGGCCGCAACTGGCCGAGTTTGCAGTGGACAAGCTTTTCTGCCTGGCCAGTAGTGGCATCAGAGCGGGTGTTTAGTGCGGCAGGGGGCATAGTTACCCCAAAGAGAACGAGCCTTTCAAGACAAAATGTTGAGAGACTAACCTTTATAAAGATTAAACAGGCATGGATCAGCCAGGGTTTGCATAAACCAGTGCTTGATACAACAGATAATTCTGACAATAATGTCCAGACTGCAGTGTGCTGCCACACCAGTGACATGAATTATGAAATGAAATATGGCTCATTACTTATAGCCATATGCTTCAGCCACTATATCAACCACCTGCTGTCGCTGTTGCCATCTTCTCCTACTGCCACCCTCTTGTGCTGTTACTGGCACTGCTGTTGCCCCCCTCCCCACTCTGTGACTAGGCCACTATGTTTACTCCTCATGCTGTTTCCACCCTCCCCATTCTGTGATTGGGCCACTACATTAACATCTAATGCTGTTGCCACCATCCTCACTCTGTGACTGGGCCACTATGTTATCTACTCATGCGGTCGCCACCCTCACCAGTCTTTTCTGGGGCCACTAGTGTCCCTGTTTATACTTGTTGCAAAGAAAAAGGGGTCAGTCAGCACATCCAAATGCGTAGGTGCACTCTGCCGTGACTAGAAACACAAAGGAAAAGATTTTTATACTTGTTGACATCACTATTTATTTTACCCTTCTCCTGATCTTTAAAAGAACGAAAAATGAAAAACACAATGGATCATCCTGTCTTTGGAGCATCCATAAGGCCTCGATCACTCGGTAAATATTTTGCATCAGGATTTGGAGCCCACAGAAGACATGCAAATATTTCCTTCACATGGCATCTCTTTTTTGGACCACTCCTGTTTTTGCCTTACAAATACTGATCAATTTCTGGCCAAATACTGACTGTGTGAAGGATCCGTTTTCTTTTTTTTGGGTTGTTCTTTTGACGGATCAGAAGACGGGAAAAATAAACAGTGATGTCAACACAAACTTACTGCTGACACCCTCTCCACTCTGTGACTGGGCCACTTCTTGTATCAGTGGCTAACAAAATGGGTTATCTATAAATCTATGTGGAAGCCGCAGATGGTGTAAAATGAGACAGCTCTTTCATGCTATAGTAGAATCAGTACCTAACAGAACAGGTTATTGAGCAATCTATGTGGACCAGGGGCGTTGCTAGGGTTTCAAAAGATCCGGGGCCCGAGCCCCAATACATATATGCCATATTCTCAAAGTATCCGCCCTAAATACACACACAAGCTCGCCCTAGGACCAAAGACATATTTTACTTGCTGCATGGACCGCCTGCCTACTGACGTTTAATGCTGCAGCCCTGCGGTCCCCAGCCTGCGCTCCAGAGTGAGCCCGCCACAGAAGTGCAGCCACGGTAATTTAACTGTATAACTACCAGCAGGGCTGATTCTAGCTTTTCTGCTTCCTGAGGCGAACAATGAAATGACGGCCCCCACCCCCCCTTCCCCCAGGGCAGGGAAGCACCTAGCCTTTCTGCTGCATGATGTAAAAATTAAAAACGTTACCTACAGTCATGGCCAAAAGTTTTGAGAATGATAAAAATATTAAGTTTTACAAAGTCTACTGCTTCAGTTTTTATAATGGCAATTTGCAAATACTCCAGAATGTTATAAAGAGTGATCAGCTTAACAGCAATTACTTGCAAAGTCAATATTTGCCTAGAAAATGAACTTTATCCCCAAAACACATTTCAACATCATTGCAGCCCTGCCTTAAAAGGACCAGCTAACATTGTTTCAGTGATTGCTCCATTAACACAGGTGTGGGTGTTGATGAGGACAGGGCTGGAGATCAATCTGTCATGATTAAGTAAGAATGACACCACTGGACACTTTAAAAGGAGGCTGGTGCTTGGCATCATTGTTTCTCTTTTGTAAACCTTGGTTATCTCTAAAGAAACACGTGCAGTCATCATTGCACTGCACAAAAATAGCCTAACAGGGAAGAGTATCGCAGCTAGAAAGATTGCACCTCAGTCAACAATCTATCGCATCATCAAGAACTTCAAGGAGAGAGGTTCCATTGTTGCCAAAAAGGCTCCAGGGCGCCCAAGAAAGACCAGCAAGCGCCAGGACCGTCTCTTAAAAGTGTTTCAGCTGCGGGATCGGGCTACCAGCAGTGCAGAGCTTGCTCAGGAATGGCAGCAGGCAGGTGTGAGTGCATCTGCACGCACTGTGAGGCGGAGACTCTTGGAGCAAGGCCTGGTCTCAAGGAGGGCAGCAAAGAAACCACTTCTCTCCAGAAAAAAACATCAGGGACAGACTGATATTCTGCAAAAGGTACAGGGAGTGGACTGCTGAGGACTGGGGGAAAGTCATTTTCTCTGATGAATCCCCTTTTCGATTGTTTGGGACATCTGGAAAACAGCTTATTCGGAGAAGACGAGGTGAGCGCTACCACCAGTCTTGTCTCATGCCAACTGTAAAGCATCCTGAAACCATTCATGTGTGGGGTTGCTTCTCAGCCAAGGG
The DNA here is from genome assembly GCA_900303285.1 of Rhinella marina. Taxonomy (NCBI): domain Eukaryota; kingdom Metazoa; phylum Chordata; class Amphibia; order Anura; family Bufonidae; genus Rhinella; species Rhinella marina. The sequence continues at coordinate 29,631 of ONZH01022577.1, read as the reverse complement.
AATCGGCTCTCTCACAGTCTTGCCTAAAAACACAGCCATGAATAAAGAATGGTACCAGAATGTCCTCCGAGAGCAACTTCTCCCAACCGTCCAAGAGCAGTTTGGCGATCAACAATGCCTTTTCCAGCATGATGGAGCACCTTGCCATAAAGCAGAGGTGATAACTAAATGGCTCAGGGAACAAAACATAGAGATTTTGGGTCCATGGCCTGGAAACTCCCCAGATCTTAATCCCATTGAGAACTTGTGGTCAATCATCAAGAGACGGGTGGACAAACAAAAACCTACAAATTCTGACAAAATGCAAGCATTGATTGTGCAAGAATGGACTGCTATCAGTCAGGATTTGGTCCAGAAGTTGATTGAGAGCATGCCAGGGAGAATTGCAGAGGTCCTGAAGAAGAAGGGTCAACACTGCAAATATTGACTTGCTGCATTAACTCATTCTAACTGTCAATATAAGCTTTTGTTACTCATAATATGATTGCAATTCTATTTCTGTATGTGATAAAAACATCTGACAAACACACATAAAAACCAGAGGGCAGCAGATCATGTGAAAATAGAATATTTATGTCATTCTCAAAACTTTTGGCCATGACTGTACATGCCAAATTCTCAACCTAACCCTCCAGTTCGGCGAGGGTCCAACATACCGCACCACCGCCGATCAGCTGTTTAAAGAGAAGGCAGTGCTCATATGAGAGCTGTTTTCTCTTTTCTGTTCACCTGCTCACCGCAGCATTTGCAGTGGTGATCAGGTAAACAGAGCAGAGAAGGCAGCGCTCGTACAGGGACATACAGCTCCATATATGTACCTCTTACATCCAGTGACATCTCCTTTGATGTAGACGTTCTCTTTCCTCATCTTCTCCTGTCAGACCAGACCGCCATGATGATTTCTTTCAGCCATCTCTTCTCTCTGCAGAGTTTGACAAACAAACATTTTAGTTTTCTACTTTTCCATCCTCCTCCTCACTTTCTGAACATTCCATTTTGCCACCTCTAATACTGTGCCCACTGTGCTCCCCAAAACTATACTGTAGAAACAGTCCCCCTGAAAATACTGGTACCACACAGATAGTGTACCAGTACAAAAAATACCCCCTTACCTTTCAGATCAGACCCATATCAAACCTCAGATGAGACCCCTATCTCAGACCAAACCTTCATTAGACGTCCGACAGACCCCATATCAGACCTCAGATCAGACCCCCATTAGACCTTCATGTCAGAACCCCCACCATCTCAGACCAACCCCCCACCCCATGTATAAGACCTCAGACCAGACCCCCATATCAGACCTCAGACCAGACCTTCAGACCCTTATTAGATCTCCAGACCCCAATATCAAACCCTCATTAGACCTCCAGGCCCCCATTAGACTTACTGACCCCTATATTAGACCTCCAGACCCCCCACTGGACATCAACCCCCCATATCAGACCTTTAGACCCCCAATCAGACCTCAACCCCCAATCAAAGTTCAGACCCTCAATCAGACCTTCAGACCCCCCATATCAGGCTTTAGGCCCTCAATCAGACCTCAGACCCCTCTAATCAGACTTCCCTAATCAGACCTCAGACCACCAAAACCCCTATATCAGAACTCCAGATGTCCCATATCAGGCCTCAGACCCACAATCAGACTTCCAGACCCCCTTATCAGACCTCAGATGCCCCCTTATCAGACCTCAGATCCCCCCTTATCAGACCTCAGTCCCCCCTTATCAGACCTCTATGGGTGCTGTTAGTTATATTGGTGAAAAACAGGTGAAAGACTCCCTTTAATATCAGATCAGTGGGGGTCCGACACCCGCACCCCCCACGATCAGCTGTATGAGGAGACCACGGTGTGGGAGTGCCATCTCCCTTCTCTCTTCCTGCTCTACCGCTGCTTTGCCATCAACTGCAGCATATGTAGAAGAATATAACTACTATAATACTGCACACTATGTACAGTACAAGAATATAAATACCATAATACTGCCTTCTATGTACAAGAATATAACTACTATAACACTGCTCCTATGTACAAGAATATAACTACTATAATACTGCCTCCTATGTACAAGAATATAACTACTATAATACTACCTCCTATGTACAAGAATATAACTACTATAACACTGCTCCTATGTACATGAATATAACTACTATAATACTGCTCCTATGTACAAGAATATAACTACTATAATACTGCTCCTATGTACAAGAATATAACTACTATAATACTGCTCCTATGTATAAGAATATAACTACTATAATACTGCTCCTATGTACAAGAATATAACTCCTATAATACTGCTCCTATGTACAAGAATATAACTACTATAATACTGCTCCTATGTACAAGAATATAACTACTATAATACTGCTCCTATGTACAAGAATATAACTACTATAATACTGCTCCTATGTACAAGAATATAACTACTATAATACTGCTCCTATGTACAAGGATATAACTACTATAATACTGCCTTCTATGTACAAGAATATAACTACTACAATACTACCTCTATGTAGAAGAATATAACTACTATAATATATTCTTATACACAGGGAACAGTAACTACTATAATACTGCCTCTATTTAGAAGAATATAACTACTATACCATGCTTTTTACCTGTGTACAAAAATGTACCTAAAAGCAGCAATGACATTCCTCCTGTCATTCAGGGGAGGACGCATGTACGTTGTAGTGTTATAATGACGCTGCTTACATTCAGTTTTCTCCATTTAAAAACATTTTGTGAGCTTAGTAAATATGTTCAGAAGGTTTAATTTAAACCTTGCAGATTTGCAAAAATCTGAGCAATATTGCTGTATTGGGTTTCTATGTGAAATGTTACTGCTTGCCTTGTATTGTTGTAAGGGAAAAGTACCTATGACTCCTGTGCAAGACTGGCTCCTGAGCTTGATAATCTTCTGGGAGGAGGAGAAATTTCTGGATTAACTAATCCTAATGAACAGTTAAAATGCACAGTTTGCTATAGAAACTGAACATCACATACACCAACATGACAAAGCCTACCTGGAATGCAGAACTGTTTGCATTATGAAGTGATGTAAAGGGAGGAAAGAAAGATATTAATGTGATAGATAAGTATATATTAAATGGATAATATATATAGACATGAGATAATAGATAAGATAGATAGAGGTGGTGGAATACATTAGCCAAAACCTTTGACAAGAGCCAAACTGTGCTGGCTAGAGGTTAGTACATACTAAAAGTTGTCCAAAGGCAACAGAGTCCTGGGCACCCAAGGCTTATTGATGCATGTGGAGAGCAGCCATCCATAACCTTCCTAGTATACTGCAGTGCAGAGCGCGCCGGCTGCTGACCCACGTGACCTAGGAATGTCACGTGATGTGTGACGTCCGGAGGTCCTTCCCCAGTAGTATTCAGCCAGTGAAGTCACCTAAGCTGAGCCAGCCCAGGCGAATCGATTTACAATACAGTGAGTACGCTCAGCTCATCCTTGATAGAGGTGATATGGCAGTGCAGCACTGCAGCTGCCAGCCAGTCTTCATCAGTCCCTAGGTTCGGGGCAGTGGCAGTTTGATTCGGGGCTCTGGCCCCGGATAAAATGCCCTAGCGACGCCCCTGATGTGGACACATCCCAAATAGTAAAATGAGACACCTCATTCCCATTTTAGTAGAATCAGTGGCTAACAGAACAGGTTATCTAGAAATCTATGTGGAAACTGCAGACGGTCTAAAATGAGACAGCTCTTTCACTCTATAGTAGAATCTTTGGGCACTTCATGGTTACCTATTGAGCTCTTGCTAACATTGACCTCTAAGGCTGAGTTCACACTTCTGTTATTTGCTCAGTTAATTCCAGCAGTTACTGTATGGTGAGCCAAAATCAGGAGCCAATCCTACTATCAGATAAGGTACCCTGAACAGATCTGCACTTGTTCTGTGTTTTTGACCCATAACTGACCAAAGTGTAGCGTGAACTCAGTCTAATAGTGACGTACAGTCATTTTATAGCTAAGAGAAATTTTTCAAAAGCATGTGTTTGCACTGCCACAACATGGTTTAAAAGAACCTTTTTTTCTCCAGTACTGCTACTACATCAGGTGAACGCTGTAAAAAAAAAAGCAGTGCAAGAACCGCCATTTTTGTTCACCTCACAAAAAGCATAATATCAAGCCACTGCTGCTGTCTGCCTGCCTACCGTTATGTTCAATATGGTGTGGCTGCTGCTGTCTGTCCATCTACCATTATGTTTCATACGTATGGCTGCTGCTGCTGTCATACCTCTGCGGCTGTCTGCCTGTCTACCATCATATGGCTGCTGCTGTCATCACTGCGGCGGCTACTCCCTGCAGCAGATCCCCCATTACCACTTCTATTACCCCTACCGCCACTACCATTACTACTACACAGCCATCATTACTAGTATTACCCTTAAACAGCTTCACACACATCTACTGTATTTTCAGTTCCATGCTGTGTTGCTACCACTACTATCGTGGCCACATGCCAATACTACCCTACCCTCTCCGCATCACACTGTACTCATGAGAGAGCAAAAATTCATAAAAAAATATAAAAAAGGAGATAATTGAAGTCCTAGGAGACTGCAGACTTTCATGTACCAATTTCCAGGCCAGTTGGAGCATTATGATTCATGTAGAATCAATTCTGCAAAAATTCTACGAATTGAACACAAAAGAAATTTCAATAAGTTTGCTCATCTCTAATATATATTGAATACTGGCTCTAAATAATTTTTAATTGCATGTAATTAAAAATTTTGTATAGCCACTGAGATATTCAATAAAATGTATCTGTATAGCACCACCTGCTGTTTTTCTTCTTATTTCTCTGTCCATGTCATTGAGATGGTCGCTCAAGCTCAGTCTAAATCTTTAACTGTCACCAGCCATATCTTCTCTTAGAAGCTGTGGCAGTAACAGAGGAACCACCTGAAATAAATGTAGCAGAACTATTGGAGCTATTGGAACTGGCTGGTTCCAGTTTTGTTAGAAAGAGATTGTTATGTACCATATGATGTCTGATTTTCATGTTTTATATAAATCATGGCATTACCCCTTTAGTCATCTTTTGGTTGTTTTTTCAAGGCTTCAGTAGTAATGAAGCTGCACATGGCACTTGACCGCTGAGAGAAATCATTGGCCTCAGTAGCATACATCACAAGATCACTTAGGGCAGTGACTGGCTTCAGCAGTCATGTGCTATATATGGCTATATCACTCCTGTTGCTTATAAACAGATCAGAGGTAAGGGCTGCTGTGGCACCACCGCTGGTGGGTTTAATTGGTGGATACAGGATATTTTATTATTTTAACACATTTACTGGCTTTACAAACTTTAAAGGGGTTGTGTCACTTCAGCAAATAGCATTTATCAAGTTAAAGGTAATACCAGGCACTTACTAATGTATTGTGATTGTCTATATTGCCTCCTTTGCTGGCTTCATTCATTTTTCCATACACTGCTTATTTCCATGGTTACGACCACTACAATCCAGCAGTGGTCATGCTTGCACATTTTAGAAAAAAGCACCGGCCTATGTGAGCTGCCAAGATCCTGGCCACCAGAGAGGCCAGCACTTTTCCTATAGTCTGCAATCACGACCACTGCTGATGGATTGCAGGGTGGTCGTAACCATGGAAATTAGCAGTTTATAATGTGATAGAAAAATGAAAACAGCCAGCAAAGAAGGCAATATGGACAATCACAATACATTAGTAGGAGGCTTGTATTAACCTTCTCTACATGATAAATGCCACTTACTGAAGTGAGACAACCCCTTTTAAATAAATCAGACAACCCACACATCTGCTGCAGAAACACCCCATTCAGATGTATTGAATAGATTATTAGTCACCAAAATTTTAGCAAAAAAACTGCCATGTGTGAACATAGCATAAATGCACTGTGAAACCAGGGGTATTTTTTGGCATACTATTTACTGATATAAGGTTATTAAACTAGAATCATACAACTAACTGAAGTCTTATTAGTGGTATACAAGGATGCCAGGTAATATGCCATGTAACATTTTTTTCGATTCTGCAGCATCAGGCTTTATTTAAACTGAGAATTCAAGGACTAGATGAAAAGATATACTAGCAATGTGCTTTTAAGTCCCCGAGGCTTTTAATATATCTGGCGGACTCCAATGATGATTTTATAGAAGTTGACATCAAACGTATACTAGTACAGCTCTTCTGTCCAATTATCTTTATGATCTTTACAGAGCACTGTCTGATCTTAAGACCAGAGACAGGTTTAGATGCTTCTGTCGCAGGATCCATTAATGGCAGCATGGTGTCTATGCTGGATTTATAACATATTCTCAGAAAGAGGTTTCACCGTTGTTTGCCCATGTTGGAAATGTTCAGATTTGGTGATATGCTATTTTTCTTGCTGTCATTCTTGTCATATCTTGACTATCTGATTGTACATACATGAGTAGTGGGCAATGTATGCCAGAAAGTATACACTATAGCCATATATGCATGTGCGTGGTAATAGTAGACTTGGTGCATGTGCAATGTTGTTGCACCTATTTCAGTAAAGTACACCTGGGGGATGCCTGGCGTGGAGGTGTGACTGTTTTGCGACTTTTTAAGAAGTTGCACTTCATAAACATGTTTCAGACATTATCTCCTCTAATATCTGTAGGTGGCGATGGAGGAAGGCACAGTGCTAAAAAAAATCACAAAAATAACAACTTTTTTACGACAGGTTTTTGGCATGCAGGGCTTGATAAATCCTTCCTCCCATATTGTTTATAATTAAAGACTAATGGAGTCTTTTATCAAACTGGTGTACAGTAGAACTGCCTTAGTTGCCCATAGCAACCAATCAGATTCCACCTTTCATTTTGGACAGCTCCTTTAGAAAATTAAAGGAGGAATCTGATTGGTTGCTATGGGCAACTAAGGCAGTTCTACTTTACACCAGTTTGATAAATGACCCCCTAAGATTATATATGGGAAGATATTTGGAGACAATATAATATTGAGAGTGAGGGTTAAACACATTAATGGCAGTAGCATGACATATTTCTTCTACAGACATGAAATCCAAGTTTCCTTAGTATGCATATCTCTGGCACGGTTTTAATCACTGTTATTACTGAAAGCACAAACTAGAATTGAGTATAATGTTTACACTGCAACCAATTCTATCAAATCTGTCTTATTTTTAACTTGGCAGAAGGCATCTTAGACTCTCTAATTCTTTCTCTTTCAGCAAGTGCCATATTGTTTTAATGTACAATAGGCATGCTAGACTTGCATATTGCAACATGTTGAGTATTTAAAATACAGTATGCCATGCCTAATCAGGCTTATTTTACTAAAATATAGTCAAATATTTACAGATTCCAGGAAAGTTTTACTCCAATGTAAAATCATTAGCAATAACAATGTTTCATAATGAACTACACAGGAAATCAATCTGGTGAAAATAGCAGCCCCTGTTTTCACATTCAACCTAATTGCAAAATGTAATCATGAAGATAAATAGTCATCTACTTACAGTATGGTGCTGCTTGCTTGGATATCAGAAGTGAATTTGCAGCTTCCACTAGGCTATTTTATATAAACCCTTGAATAAGAGGTTCAATGGAGATAAGTCAGATGTATAGGAAATTCATGGCTGACTAATATGGTGGGTGGCATGTTCTTCAGAAGCATTTGAGTCACCAATATATTATTCAACAAAAGTAGAAAGCCTAAATGCAACCTTATCTATAAATGCATCCTAGCTTCTGCTACCAATAAAATATATGAGGTAGTCATGTCTATGATGAACCATTATTCAGAGGTATGACTGTACAAATGTCTTCGGTTCTCCAGTGTGGGTTTTTGTATTTTGAAGTCAATTAGTGTAAGAAAGAAGTTGGTGTTATTCATATATCAGTGTTCTGTTCTCACTTCTATTAGCAATACATTTATTTTTCAGATATTGACTCCTTCTTGACCAAGCAATTCTCTTTTTGTCTTTCTTCTTATTTGTGTTCTGACCCTTACAAAGCAAATCCTGCTTCAAATTGAGATTTGTTTTTCACCACTTCCTGGTCCTCACTCACTGAGGAAATTTCTGAAAATGCCCACTTAGCCAATCAGTGCAAGCGCTTCAGATTTTCTGGATCAACGACCCTTCTTCAGTAACTATAACCTGTAATATTATTACACTCCAGAAATACATCCAGGCCCCTCTTAAACTCCTTTAGTGAACTTACCATCACCACCTCCTCAGGCAGAGAGTTCTATAGTCTCACTGCTCTTACTGTAAAGAATCCTCTTCTATGTTTGTGTGCAAAACTTCTTTCCTCCAGAGGTAGAGCATGTCACCTCATAAGAGTCACAGTCTAGAGATAAATAGATGATGGGAGAGATCTATGTACTGACCCCTGAAATATTTATACATAGTTATTAGATCTCCCCTTAGTCGTCTTCTTACTAAAATGAATAACGTTAACATTTCTCAGGAAATCATCAGTGAAAAAACATCAGTTGAAAATGGACAGTTTTTTCACTTTCAGCCTTAGACTATAAGGCTGCATTCACACAACAGTGAGAAAAAACACCTGTTAAAAATGAATACACTGTCAGTTTTTGCATGATCATTTAGCATCCATATGTGCATCTATTTTCTTGCAGTCTATCCGTTTTAATGGTCATCAGAGCCATTAAACTCTAATTTTATATTTTGAATCCCAACCTCTGCAATGCCCTCAGTATAAATAATGCCCCTCCCATAAAGCCCCCTGGACATCAAATGGCCCCCATTATGAATAATTCCCTGCTTCGTACCCCCAGTAGAAATAATGGCCCCTTAGTGCCCCTCATTATGAATAATACCCTGCCTTTTTTGCCCCCCATTAGGAATAATGACCTCCCTTTGCTCCCCAGTAAGAATAATGACCCCATTCCTGCAGTGAGCCCAGGAGAGGGGGAGAGGATAGGAGCAACTTTAGAGAGAACGGTGATTATAGTTGTCACTCACTGTGACACTTTCCTGGGCTGTTTCTTTAAAGCAGTTTCCCTCGCCTTGCACTTTTCTCTATAGCTCTAGCATAAACACCAAGAAATAGGAGTGCAACACTTCTTTTTTGCTATGCAACAAGTGGGTGGTCTCCAACATCAGACTATGTTCTGTACCTTTTTGACAGGTTGCTGTACTACCATTAATGGTACTGTAAATCTCCACGCCGTCAGGTGGGAAAGACTTAAATCTCCTAAATAGGTTTCTCTGTGGGGCTTCTTTTAATTAGGTAGTTTGTCATTGTTCCCCAAGGTGCAATCCAGTTTGCCAGCTGAACCAGGAGTGCAGTCCAGCCCTCGGATCCCCAGGCCAATGAGGATGTGTGCTGGGGCTCCCGAGCGTCAAGGTGTGTGGGCGGCAGCTCTGGACTGAGCTGCCTCTCCCTAGTATAAAGGCTAGCATCTGTAGAGTACAGATGCCAGTGAATTTTTCATCCTCTGGCTCCCCTTCTGGTGATTATTGCAGATTCCCTGGCTTTAATTTCTGGATTGGATTTGTGACTGTGGTTTTGGCTTCTGGTGTTCTGGTATCGTATTTGATCTCCTGGTTCTGACTCTTTGGCGTGTTTTGGTTTCCTCTTTGCCTCTGGTGTATTTGTACTTTGTTGATTGTCTGGCTTTTGACCCTTGTTCTGTATGACTTCTCTTATTGCGATTGTGTGTCTGTTTTTCCCTTTGTGTGTAGCCCTTCATATATCGCAGCATGGGGACTGTCATCCAGTTGTCATTCACTGCCTAGGGTGATCATGCAAGTAGGTAGGGATAGTGGGTCCGGGGAGTTTAGGGCTGCACTATCCCTGTTTGTGTGTGATGGTAGTCGTTATCCTGACATATTCAATGGCCTTACCTAACTCTGCCTGTTGTTCCGCAAAATTAATTCATGACTATCTACAGACGTCCCTGATTACTAATACTGGGCTTAGTGCTTGCCCCAACATCTATTACCTCGGCACCCACCGCCACCAGGGGTGTCGGGAAGAGCCGGGTACCCGCAGGACCGGACCTTCTGAAGTGAGGGTCCGGTTCTGGGGCAGCGGCAGGCTGTTACTGTTAGGCTGGGAAGGGCCAATAACCGTGTCCCTTCCCACCCTGGTAGTGCCAGGCTGCCGCTGCTGGTTGTTTCTGGCTGGAGAAGGAAATAAGGGGGGATTCATTAAATAATTTTAAAAAATGGCGTGGGGTCCCCCCTTTTTTCCTTCTCCAGCCAGATAGAACTGGCGTTTTTGCATGTGGCAATACCCATGATGTGTATTTTTTTACATTTTTTTACATTTTTAATTCTCATTTTGGGGAAAAGGAGATGATTTGAACTTTTATATATTTTATTTATTTTATTTGTAAAAATGTTATTTTTTTCACACGTTTTATAGTTCCCATAGGGAACTATAACAAGCAATCATTAGATTGCTATTGTCATAGACTTTTATTTATTTATTTTTCCACACTTTTGTATCATTCCCATAGGAACCTAACGAGCATACTGAAAGGCTGAATCACAGTATTGAACAGTTTTTGAGGTTCTATGTGGCCGACAATCAAAATGATTGGGTATCATATCTGTAATTAGCTGAATTGGCCATCAATAGTCGTTCTACTAATACCTCACCATTTTTCAGCAATTCTGGTTTCCATCCCCTCATGGGTTCATTTAAGTTGTCAAATTCTGATAATCTTGAGGTAGAAGTGATGTCTGACAAATGTCACAGTCTGGGCCCAGGTTCACACTATCCCAAGCAATTCCCAGGACGTTCAAAAGAGAACCACTAACAGAAAGAGGTCTCGAGGAATTCATTTTGTGTGGTTGTGGCCATGAAGGCCATATTTGTGCCGGTGTTGCTGAACAGTAGAACAAGGTACCACAACTCCAGAGCCTGCAAAATCTGTCTGCAGGTCTTTTGCAGTCAATCAGGGGTTCTGTTTTGCCTTTTTAGCAATCCTACAAGCATCTGTCTCTGAAATTCTTCTTGCTCTTCCAGACCTTCTCTTGACCTCCACTGTTCCTGTTAATGGCTATTTCTTAATTAAATTTGTACTGAGGAAATGGCAACCTGAAAACACTTTGCTTCTTATAACCTTCTCCTGCTTTGTGGGTCTCAACCATTTTCATTTTCAGAGCGTTAGCCAGCTGCTTAGAAGAAACCAGGTATCTTTAAAGCTTTGAAATTTGTATCACCTGGCCTTTCCTAACGATGATTGTGAACAAGTCTTAACCCAAAAAGGCTATTTAAGGTCTGAGACCTCAATCAAAGTTATCTGAACGCTCAAATCTCCTTTGGTTCCCACACTTTTGCAAGGTACTCCTATTCTTTTTTCAGTAAATAAACCACCTTTTTATTTGAACTTGAGGAGCGCTGCAGTTATCTTCTTTGTGTTACTTTGTTATTCATAAAACATGCTGACAAAATAATAGTTTCTTTTCTTAGTTTTTTAAAGGGTGTCTGTTAGCACTTTTAATCATGCTAAACTGCTGACAGTGAAAGGTAAGGGCAGAGGAGAGCAATGCGAACATACCATTTGCAGACCTTTTCTCATCAGTAGTGACAATATGAAGTTTTGCTCAGAACAGAAGGGAGAGAGTAGCCTTGCCCTGGGCACTTAATAGAGTAGAATCTGACAGAATAAAATGTCACATTCTTACTACTGGTGAGGAGAAAAGCTCAACAAAAGGTATGTTTATACTGCTCTCTCCTGCCCCTACCTAGTGCCGTCAATACTATAGTATGGTCAAAACTGCTTTCCTTTTGAGGTAATTAACTTGTGACTTTCCGTATCGGCACTTAAATGGTCACTTTTCACACAACGTTGCGTAAATCAATAATACAAGCAACCATAAGAAATTCCTTAATATTTCTTATCAGAGAGAAATGTCTAGTTGTCATGTTATCAGCTTTTTACTTTTTCATCCACCCCTTCCTTTTGTAAATGCCTTTCTCTTTTAAATATGCTTTGAATCCATCCTGGACAGGAGCAGCTCACACAAGAATCATATTACACATGTCAATAACCAAGTTTATGGAGGGTGATGAGTGAGCAGGAGCTGATTGAGAGAAGAGGCATATACAAAGAGACTGCTGTAGCTAAATTAGAAGTTTATATCTCAGCCCAAGTGCTGTATTCAGAAACATGAAGGTCAATACTTCTCTGTGATGTGTTTCATGATCCTGGGGCTGCTTCTGAGTGAGTCTGAGAAATGTAGGAAGCAGATTCTCCTCTGCTTTCTGTGTGTGCAGTGGATGGCAGCTAGGAGACTGCAAACTGCAAACTAAACATTCAGCATGTACAGGTAAAAACTGCTAAATCATGTTGGATATATGCCATATGATGGCCAGAAATAGTGTTATTTCTCATGTATGCACTGTGCTATTGATTAATGCAACAAATGCAGTAAACCAGCTCACCATGCTGTAGTTAAAGGGGTTGTGTCACTTCAGTGGCATGTATCATGTAGAGAAAGTTAAAGGGGTATTCCCATCTCACAAATGTAGTTTGTATAGTTAGATATAGCCATACCAATATTATTACTAGTAGAATGTATTTATATAAAATGTACAGTTTAGAAGATTTTCCTATTTGTATTTCCAGTGTCCCACACACATCAGTCAGGCCGTTGCCCCTAGTTACGACCACCGTGGCCATGTAGTAGTGGTGGCCGGTCTGTTCCAGGTCCAACCTGCTCTGAGGTAACTGCTGTATTATGAACGCACATTACATGAGCATGCGGAGACACATCTTAGGGTTGCAGCATTTTTGTCTACACTTCCAAAACGCAGAGAAACGGATCCTGTTCCAAGATCAATTCATCTCTATGGAGCAGGATCTGTTTATAAAGTCCGCGTTTTGGACGGATCCTGACCATTGCGGTTTGGATTGGTAGCGTCCAAAACGCAGATCTGAAAGTACCCCAAGATGTGTCTTCTCATGCTCATGTAATGTGCGTTCACAATACAGCAGTTACCTCAGAGCGGGTTTGAACAGGAGCAAGCCGGCCACCACTACTACAGGGCCACAGTGGCCTTAACTAGGGCCAACGGCCTGACTGATGTGTGTGGGACAATGGATATACAAATAGGCAAATCTTCTAAACAGTACATTTTATATAAATACTTTCTATTAGTAATATTATTGGTATGGCTATATCTAACTATACAGACTATATTTGTGAGATGGGAATACCCCTTTAATACAGGGCACTTACTAATGTATTGTGAATGCCCATATTGCCTCCTTTGCTGGCTTGATTCATTTTTCCATCACATTATCCACTGCTTGTTTCCATGGTTACGACCACCTTGCAATCCATCAGTGGTGGCTGCACTTACTCATTATAAGAAAAAGTGCTTGCCTCTCTTGTAGCCTGAACCGTGGCAGCGCACATAGGCTGGTGCTTTTTTCTATTGTGTGCAAGCATGGCCACCACTGATGGATTGCAGGGTGGTCATAACCATGGAAACGAGCAATGTATAATGCAATGGAAAAATGAATCTGGAATATGAACAATCTGGAATATGAACACGAATATGGACAATCACAATACATTAGTAAATGGTTTGTATTAACTTTCTCCACATGATAAATGCCATTTGCTGAAGTAACACAACCCCTTTAAGTAGTACAGGTTAAAACTGCTACACAATGCCACATATGTGTCATATTATGGCCATAAATAGTGTTTTTCCTCATGTACACACTGTACTATTGATTAATGCAAGAAAAGTAGTAAACTAGCTCACTACTAGCTGTAGTTAAGTTGTACAGGTGAAAACTGCCAGATACATGTCATATAATGGCTAGATATAGTGTTTTCCTCATGTACACACTGTACTATTGATCAGCAGCAAATTCAGGAAACCAAATCCAGCACTCCAGTGACTTCAAGTAAAACTTGAATGTCTGGATAACATAGATATATTGGAGTTATCCCCCTCACAAATGGTGCCCGATTATGACTCTTGGGGGGTGGGGGATTGAGGTGCATCTGATATATTGTTTTTGACAACTAGAACAAGAGGCAAGATGCACCACTTTGGCAGTGTTGCTATTGATGTAGCTTATGATATCGTATCATTTCTGAGTGTTATACTTTTCCACTCCCTTTAGGGGACAGGTTTTGCATTTCTTGTAGCCACATTTCTAACAACCCAGGTAAGAAAACCATGTTTTATATTTTGCTGGTTAGACACATCTAAAAGGAGATGGGATAAGATTGAATCCAAAGTGGAGGCCCTTCTAGCAGCAAATTTTACCTCTTCCAAAGAAATGTTTCTCAAGCTGTCCTCCTAATATAACAGAGAAATGTATTTTGCACAATCCTTTTGACTTCATAATATTGCTTGCTGTGACATCATTAGCCTCTACTGCAAGCGCCGGCAACTAATTGGGGGGCAGAAAAAGGCAGATAACTTCTTTAATTACATTTTCCCTGCCCAGAGATTATGCCCTGTGGTATGCATTCAAAATTTCAGTAGAACAGGCTAGTAACCTGTTATATAAAGCAGATGACGCCATGAAAAAGAAGGTAATCAGTAAAACGGCCCAGCCAGACTATGGAGGAAGTAAAAGGACTGGAAGGAGAAAATATCTTGTAAGCCTCTGAACTACCCATATAAAAGTTTGTAAATGATGGGGGAAACATTGCCTCCATCGAGACCCCCCCTCGTACCTTTGGGTTTGAACCCTCGTCAAGATCTGATTCATCACTATTGAAACAATCCATTTATTATTTATGTTATATATGTCTATTGTAATATTTATATTATTAGATTATTATATTGGTGTGGTGTGCATAGGGTTAAGTGTTCAGATGTGTTCAGTGGTAGGTGTGTTTTAACACTCCAAATAATATTTTAGGGGGCAACAGTTGTTCAGTAACATGCTATGACTAAGGATTTGTATATCTAAAATGCGTGAACTGAGTTATGCTTCTACTGAATCAGGGTTCAGACTACTTTTAATTTTTGTACAATAAAGAGGAAGTTTTACTTGAAGTCACTGGAGTGCTGAATTTTGTTTCCTGAATTGATTACTGCAAAGTTATTTGAAAGGTTAGGTACATTTAAGGAAAATGGCTGCTGCAACAAGGTGCAGAACATCTGTGAGCAAAACAAACAGAACTGTTAAATTATGGTCACTTTTTCAGCTTTACATAGAATTATTTTTTCTATTTTTTTTGGCCACATCCACACATTGCAACAAATCTGCTAAACAATACAGTACCTGCTAAGTAGATGACAGTTTTAAAATCTCACATAAACGTGGACATTGCGCATAAATTGACTTGCGGTGAGGATTTTGAAATCCACTGCATATCAATTCTTTCTGCAGATTTTTATTTGCGTGTGACCTAGGGGGTTGCTCAGACAAAAGTTTTTGCAGGCAGAATTTTGTGTAGATTATGTGCCAAAAGGCTACCATGCAGCTGTGCAGGAACCGCCGCCTATCGTTTTCAGCAGGATGCCGTGCTGCAGTTCATGCGGCCATGGTTTATTGCTACAACCATACCAAGAAAGGACATGTTCTATATTGGGGCAATCATGGCCATAAAAGACCGCCTCTCAATGAAAATGGCGGAAAATGACGGAATCTGCACCAAATTCAACCTGCAAAAAAACTCAGTCTGAATAGACCCTTAAGCATCCCAGTAAAGTATGCTGGGATTAAAAAGCTTAAAATGACACATATCCTACACCTGTCAGAACTGAAAACAAATTTAAACAACTGATGCATAGATTTCCTTACTTTACTGATGTATTTTGTCATTTCAAATAAATGTTTTGATTGCTTGGTATGAATAACAAATCCGTCAGAATCTTTTGTCCATCCTCATTGTGGTTAATTACTTCAGTAAGATTTATCATCTCAATGCATCTACACTGGGCTCCAGTTGCTATGCAAGAAGGCCTAATTAAAGTATATATTAAAGTAATCAAGTGTGAGTCATTGTGAACAAGGGAGTGGGATGCTTTGGGCGGAGATGTCCTGATTTAAATCCAGAAGTCAGCTTGCCAGATTGCTTATATAAACACTTTCATGCAAATCTGCTTGAAACAAGCTATTATACCAATATCCATTTCCAAAAAGAGAATATATCTATATATATCTATCTATCTATATATCTATAGCTATATATATATATATATATATATATATATATATATATATATATATATATTGTGACAACTCGGGGGTCACTTAGCTCTCCAGGATCGCCGTCTTCTCACCTTAGACGGTTGGCACACCTCAAGAAGCCACTCCAACACTGCAGATTTCGGTGCAAACTGGTCACAACCAGCTTTTATTGTCACTTTTACAGCAATCCAAACAACTGATAAACACAAATCCTTGGCTGTCTAGCCACTGACTACACAATAGTGTCCCTCTCTATTGGGATCTGGGTCTACCACCCAGCTCCCCAAAACACACCACGGTGCTTACCCCACACAGGGTAGAGGGTCCCGGCTCCCACAGGCCTTTCACGGCCTGCTCCTGTCACGCTCTGGTGTGGAGGGTATAGCCACACCCAGCGTAAGAGGGAAGGGAAAAGACCAAACAAGGGAAATGGTCACCTCCTGCAGGAATCCCTGAAACTAGTCCCTGGCTGACTACCAGTATGAACAGGCCTTAGTAGTAGGAGAGTTCATACACAGGAACCTAATAACAGACTGACCCTGTACAACCCTGCAGCTAGTGACAGGAGAAAGAGTAAACCCGTTCCTCCAAAAGGACGGACGAACGGGGAATTCCAGAAGGCAAAACCACAAAAGGGAAAAGTAGGATAAACGCAATAGGGAAAATGACACTTATCTTAATGCAGATATTGCAGCAACCGGATCTCAACTGAGAACAACACCACACAACAATGTCAGCAGAAAGTATAAACTGCAAGGAATACTGGGAGAGGAAGGGATAAATAGGGGAAATATAATTACCACACCCACAACAGCTGAGGGGAAGGGGTGTGGTAAATAGCAACCAAAGAGGAAAACATGTCAAATTATGTCACTTTTGAAAGCCTAGCCGAACGCCTGCAACCTGACGCAAGTACGTTCGTGACATTACCCCCCTTTTACGGGTGACCTCCGGGCACCCTGGACCAACTTTATCAGGATGAGACCTGTGAAAGGCTTTCACCAAACGACTGCCATTCACGTCAGATGCCGGTACCCATGACCTCTCCTCAGGTCCATAACCCTTCCAATGAACAAGGTATTGAAGAGTCCCACGGAGAACTCGAGAATCAATGATCTTGATGATCTGGAATTCCAAATTACCATCCACCAAGACAGGCGAGGGTGGCAAGGGAGATGGCTCCAGAGGTTCAACATATCTCTTCAACAAAGATCTGTGAAACACATTATGGATTTTCAGAGCCTGAGGAAGTTCAAGACTAAATGCTACAGGATGAATAATGGCCTTGATCTTATATGGGCCAATAAATCTTGGACCCAACTTCCAAGAAGGAACTTTCAACTTAATGTTCCTAGTAGACAGCCACACAGAATCACCCATACTTAGGTCCGGACCATTCATACGTTTCCTGTCAGAAACACGTTTGTACTTGTTACCCATATTTATCAAGTTATTTTGAATTTTCCACCATATAGGTGACAATGATGACGAAAAACGTTCTTCCTCAGGAATACTAGAAGTATCAGAACCATGGATAAGTGAGTGGTCTGGATGGAATGGGTAATGGAAGTAGGGGTTCAGAAGGTCGAGTATGTGTCACCTTAGCGCATGCACAGACACTACAGGCTGACACATAGTCCTCAATACACTTACGCAGCCCCGGCCACCAGAATCTACGAGAGATGAGGTCGACAGTGGATTTACTCCCAGGGTGTCCCGCAAGCATCGAAGAATGATGTTCCTCAAACACCTTATGACGCAAATCAGAAGGAGCAAACAACTTCCCAGGAGGGCAAGACTCCAGCGCATCTCCCTGGGCCTCAAACACCTTAGCCTCAAGATCAGGGTAAAGAGCGGATATTACCACTCCTTCAGACAGTATAGAGCTCGGATCTTCAAATCACCACCTCCGGGAAAACTACGTGACAAGGCATCCGCCTTCACATTCTTAACCCCAGGACGATATGTGACAATGAAATTGAATCTGGTGAAGAACAAAGACCATCTGGCCTGCATCGGATTAAGTCGTTTAGCCGACTCCAGGTAAGCCAGATTTTTGTGATCAGTGAATACCGTGATTGGGTGAATCGCCCCTTCCAACCAATGACGCCATTCCTCAAAAGCCAACTTAATGCCCAGTAACTCTCTGTTACCCACATCATAATTTCTCTCTGCAGCAGAGAGTTTTTTCGAAAAAAAAAGCACATGGGCGCCATTTACCAGGTGACGGGCCCTGTGATAAAACTGCTCCTACCCCCACCTCGGATGCGTCAACCTCCACAATAAAAGGTTGTGACACATCTGGCTGCACCAATATAGGAGCAGAAGAAAAGCACTCCTTTACAGCGGAGAAAGCTTGCAACGCTGCATCAGACCACACTGAGACATCCGTTGCTTTCTTAGTCATGTCAGTTAAGGGTTTAACTATTGTCGAATAGTTCTTAATACATTTTTGGTAATAGTTGGTGAACCCCAAAAACTGCATAAGAGCCTTCAGATTTTCAGGTCGGTCCCAGTCCAGAACAGCACATACTTTCTCTGGATCCATACGAAAAACCTGAAGATGAAAGCAGGTATCCTAAGAATTGCACCTCATGTACAGCAAAAACACATTTCTCTAATTTTGCATACAACTTGTTATCTCTTAAGATTTGCAACACCTGCCTCACGTGATCCTGATGTGTCACAATATCTGGAGAATAGATTAGTATGTCATCCAAATACACGACTACAAACCTCCCCACAAGGTGATAAAAAATGTAATTAACAAAATTCTGGAAGACAGCAGGAGCATTGGTCAACCCAAAAGGCATGACCAAGTTCTCAAAGTGGCCCTCAGGAGTGTTAAAGGCCATCTTCTATTCATCCCCTTCCTTGATCCTGACCAGATTATATGCCCCCCTTAAAGTCCAACTTGGAGAACACCTTCGCATCCACAATCTGGTTAAACAAGTCAGGAATCAAAGGAAGGGGGTATCCGATTGAGTTCACGGAAATCCAGACATGGCCTAAGGGTTCCGTCTTTTTTCTTAACAAAGAAAAACCCAGCTGCCACTGGAGATTTGGAAGATCTAATATGTCCTTTAGCCAAACTCTCAGCAATATATTCCTTTATGGCCGTTCTCTCAGGTCCAGAAAGGTTATACAGCCTAGATTTGGGAAATTTTGCTTCAGGGATAAGATTGATAGGACAATCGTATTCCCGGTGAGGGGGTAAATCCTGACATCCACCTTCAGAAAATACATCAGAGAAATCCGATATAAAAGAGGGAAGAGTCTTAGTAGTTAAAGCAGAAAAAGAGGTATTAAGGCAATTGTCAACGCAATAATCACCCCAATCCACAATTTGTCTAGCATGCCAGTTAATGGTCGGATTATGTTTGCTTAACCACGGTAAACCCAGAACCACAGGAGCAGGAAGACCTTCCAACACAAAACATGAAATAAGCTCCTGATGAAATTCACCCACTCGTACTTTTATATCATGCACCATTTGAGACAAACACATCTGAGATAGAGGTGCAGAATCAATGGCAAACACAGAAATCTTCTTTTCCAATGTACTCGGAGACAATCCATGCATACGGACAAACTGAGCATCAATCAAGTTCACCCCTGCCCCGCTGTCAATAAACACCTCAATTCTCACAACATTTCACTCTAGCGCCACCTCGGCAGTCAGGAGAAAATGGGTACTACAGGATGAAGACAAATGCACATTTTCAGTTTCCCTACCCACCCCACCAAGAGTGAGATGAGAATTCAATGCCCCCTTGTCTTTTCTCTCTTTTAGAGATTGAATGCATGGACATACTGTACATTGATAAAGTGTCCTTTCTGACCACAGAAAAAACACACACCCTTTTTATTACCAAAATTCTTAAGAGTGGAAACAGGAGTAGCTCCCCCTAACTGCATAGGTTCGTCCCCTGACATCAACGTAGGGGAATTTTCACCCAAAGTGTCATAGGAAGACAGTACACTACGTGATAGTACGTCCTGAGAGCAGGGGCCCCTAGATCGCTCTCAGGCATCTATCCATGCATACAGCAAGAGACATAGCGGCTTCCAAAGACACAGGGGTTTCATGAAAGGCCAAAGCATCCTTCAGCCTTTCTGATAAACCTTGACAGAATTGGCTACGTAGAGCTGGATCGTTCCATTCAGTATTGGTCGCCCACCTCCGGAACTCAATAGAGCAATAGATCTCAACCGAGCGCTCACCCTGACGAAGGTCACGTATCTGGGTCTCGGCCAGGGAGATACGATCCAGGTCATCATAGATAATTCCTAAAGCCTTGAAAAATTCATCTACCGACTGGAGAGACTGTGATCGGGTCGGCAGAGAAAAGGCCCATGACTGCGCATCCCCTTTAAGCAGCGAGAGAACAACACCACACAACAATGTCAGCAGAAAGTATAAACTGCAAGGAATACTGGGAGAGGAAGGGATAAATAGGGGAAAGATAATTACCACACCCACAACAGCTGAGGGGAAGGGGTGTGGTAAACAGCAACCAAACCAAGAGGAAAACATGTCAAATTATCTCACTTTTGAAAACCTAGCCGAACGCCTGCAACCTGACGCAAGTACGTTCGTGACAGCTCCTTCCCCAGAGGGGAAGCCTTGATTGAGGAGCCCAGCCCACTTTTACCTGAGCTCCTCAGCTGGCTGCTAATTACCTCTCATTAACAGCAAGGCTGAGGAAACACACTATTTTCCCAGCCTTTCTTCTTCTCATCCAGCTTCCTCTGGGTGAGATTTTATGGCCCTCATATGGCCCTCTGGCAGCTGCACTGCCACAACATATATATATATATATATATATATATATATATACTGTATTTTTAGGACTATAAAGATGCAAAAGTGGCGGTGCGTCTTATACTGCGAATGTGGTCATTAGCAGGCAGGAGGCGCAGGGAGCGGTCAGGGAAACACTTCGCTGGTTCTACTCACCCTCTCTGGTCTACTTCCAGGCCCCACTCTGCATTGTGTCCTGAAGGCGTACAGCATCAAGACGTAGTGCACTCAGGCGCACACTACGACCTGGCGCTGCACCTGACGCTGCACAACGCCAGGTCACAGTGCAGCGCTGTCCAGAAGAAGACCAGGGTGTGGTCAGTAAGTGGCATTGCCGTCCGGAGCAAGCAAGATAAGTTTATTTTTATTTATTTTTATTCATCTGAGGTCTGATGGGTTCTGATCTGAGGCTGATGGGAATCTGCTCTGAGGCTGATGGAGCTTGGGGGTCTGAGGATCTGATTTGAGGCTGATTGAGCTTGAGGGTTAAGGGGGGTCTGATTTTGGGGCCTGATTTTGGGGCCTGATTTGAGAGTCTGATAAGGATTGGGGATCTGCTCTGAGGTTCTTATTTTCCTCCTCCAAATCCTAGGTGCATCTTATAGTCCGAAAAATATGATATATTTTTTTCTTTTTTATGTAATCGTACACTCTATTTTCTGTTAACAAATGTTTTACTAAAAATGAAGGCAGTGAAACATTAATGTTTTCATATGTAGGTTTTTGGTGGCATCTTTAGTGGCTTTTTTTTTGCATCTGTGTATTTTATGGTAAAAACATCAGAGCCAGATATTAGCTGAAGGCTTATAGGAAATAATGACATGCAGGACACAAACATTTGTTTTACTACTAGCATTTTTATTAATTAGATGGAACCACATTTTGCCTAAAAAGACGCACATTCAAGAAAACTTGCGCTTACTTTCAGCTCACTTGTGCAACATTTTTATGTGCATACTAATTAGACCAGTCTCAGTGAATATGAACCTGTCATAGTGAAAGAGAACCACCAGAGGTCAGAATAATACCAATATGCCTAATCTAATTCAGGAAATGCTGTGAAAATTTTAATAAATAGTAGGCAAAAGAAAGACAGACAAAGTAAATACGCCTGTCTAATTTTACATCTATAGAAAAGGGAGCTTGATAAATGTGCCCCACTCTTTGCTAAAGAGGCCACAAAAAAAGGTGAATCTGAAAACACAGGTGGCCAAAAAATGTATGTGGTTATTCTTTTGTTTTTTTGTTTTTTTACTATTAAGAAAAAACACCAGTGCAGAATTCCTGTGTGTAAAGACCTTTACAGCATTCACTAAGGGGCCTTATGCTAGGCCACCACCTAGGTGTTGCACTGGGGTCCGACGCCTACTGGAACCAGTGTTTAGATATCTAATGATAGCCTGGTTCCTGCTGTCTAATGGCTGGGCTTGGAGGAACCTCTGAACCCTTACACTTAACACCCTAGATGTCATGGTCAATAGTGCTCTGTTTCTTACCCGCATCACCCCTGTAAACTGCAGAATCATGCTAATAAATTTTGAGGCTTATTTTGCTGTTATCCCTTGCTGTTTTACAGAAAAAGTATGGATTAAAATGGAAAATCTGCCCCCCAAAAAATCTCCACTTTGCTTTAATTCCTGTGGAACACCTAATGTGAACAAAGTTTCTAATTTATGTTTTGAATAAAATGAGGTTTGTAGTTTCTAAAAATATTCATTTATGGGTAGTTTCTATCATGTAAGAGCCTCAAAATCACTTCAGACCTGAACTGGTCCTTTAAAAAAGTCGGTTTTGGAAAAATTTTTTGAAAATGTGAAAAATCACTTCTAAAATCATAGTCTTCTAATGTCCTAAAATGTTCAACATAAAGTAGATATATGGAGAATGTTAACTATTTTGTGAGCAATCACTCTGTCTTAAAAGCAGAGACTTTCAAATTCTGAAAATTGTCACTTTTTCCAAATTTTCTGAAAATTTTGGATTTGTAGAGATAAGAAAACTTCTTCACTTTGTGTCCTAAACAAATTTTTCAAAAAGCTCCGTTTGGACCCAAATCAATTTGTCACAAATTAAAGTTGCTCCTATTGCCTTGAAAATTGATATAGAATTTTTCTCTTTCTTTCCTTCTCCCCCATTCTTTTAGGCCCCTTCCACACGAGCGAGTTTTCCGCACGAGTGTGATGCGTGATGTGAACGTATAGCACCTTCACTGAATCCTGACCCATTCATTGCAATGGGTCTGTGTACATGAGCGTTGTGTGAAAAACGCAGCATGTTCTATATCCTGCGTTTTTCATGAGCCCTGGTCCCATAGAAGTGAATGGGGCTTCAAGTGCAGATGCAGTGCGTTTTTCACTGATGGTTGCTAAAAGATTTTGTTTGTAAACCTTCAGTTTTTCATCACGCGCGTGAAAAACTGAAGAACTGAACGCAATCGCAGACAAAACTGACTGAACTTGCTTGCAAAATGGTGCGATTTTTCCTGAACACACCCTGAACGCTTCCGTATCTAATCCGTCACGCTCGTGTGAAAGAGGCCTTAAGCTCTTGAATACAATGACAGCAATAGCTAATAATTAGAGATGAGCGAGCACTAAAATGCTCGGGTGCTCGTTATTCGAGTCGAACTTTTCCCGATGCTCGGGTGCTTGTTTCGAATAACGAACCCCATTGAAGTCAATGGGAGACTCGAGCATTTTTGCAGGGGACCGGGGCTCTGCCTAGGGAAGGCTGGGTGAAAACCTGGAAACCTCAGAAAATGATGGAAACACCACGGAAATGGACAGGAAACAGCAGGGGCAGCATGCATGGATTCCTCTGAGGCTGCCTAATCCCACCATTACCCCAAATTCTCCTAGTGGGGCATGTGTGGTATCGATTCTTCTCAGTTTAATACCGTATACGTCCCCTATCTTGGGACCCTATATTTCATGGATTTTTCGACTACGGAAAAGGAAAAAGAGCTTGCTCTGGCCAGGGGAGTGTCTTTCCTACTGCAGCTAAGGGGACGTGTCCATGCTCTACCTATCACAGGTCAGGAGGCAATTAAAAGAAGAACCAAAAAAAATATCAGTACAATATCTAATACGTCCCCTATCCGGGTAAATTGTTTGGAGAGAGGGCCTGTAGGTGGGGGGCAGGCTGGGGGGAAGGAGGTTTAGCTGGAAGAGCCAGAGGAGTGCCCCCTGGGCTATCGTGTGTGGTGGTGACAACAGCCGGATGGATTTGGAAAAACTCTAGCATCAACCGGTACGGTATCGATTCTTCTCAGTTTAAAATCGTATACGTCCCCTATCTTGGGACCATATATTTCATGGATTTTTCGACCACGGAAAAGGAAAAAGAGCTTGCTCTGGCCAGGGGAGTGTCTTTCCTACTGCAGCTAAGGAGACGTGTCCATGCTCTGCCTATCACAGGTCAGGAGGCAATTAAAAGAAGAACCAAAAAAAACATCAGTACAATATCTAATACGTCCCCTATCCGGGTAAATTGTTTGGAGAGAGGGCCTGTAGGTGGGGGGCAGGCTGGGGGGAAGGAGGTTGAGCTGGAAGAGCCAGAGGAGTGCCCCCTGGGCTAGCGTGTGTAGTGGTCACAACAGCCGGAATGGATTTGGAAAAACTCTAGCATCAACCGGTACGGTATTGATTCTTCTCAGTTTAATACCGTATACGTCCCCTATCTTGGGACCCTATATTTCATGGATTTTTTGACCACGGAAAAGGAAAAAGAGCTTGCTCTGGCCAGGGGAGTGTCTTTCCAACTGCAGCTAAGGGGACGTGTCCATGCTCTGCCTATCACAGGTCAGGAGGCAATTAAAAGAAGAACAAAAAAAAAACATCAGTACAATATCTAATACGTCCCCTATCCGGGTAAATTGTTTGGAGAGAGGGCCTGTAGGTGGGGGGCAGGCTGGGGGGAAGGAGGTTGAGCTGGAAGAGCCAGAGGAGTGCCCCCTGGGCTAGCATGTGTGGTGGTGACAACAGCCGGATGGATTTGGAAAAACTCTAGCATCAACCGGTACGGTATCGATTCTTCTCAGTTTAATACCGTATACGTCCCCTATCTTGGGACCTTATATTTCATGGATTTTTCGACCACGGAAAACGGAAAAAGAGCTTGCTCTGGCCAGGGGAGTGTCTTTCCTACTGCAGCTAAGGGGACGTGTCCATGCTCTGCCTATCACAGGTCAGGAGGCAATTAAAAGAAGAACCAAAAAAAACATCAGTACAATATCTAATACGTCCCCTATCCGGGTAAATTGTTTGGAGAGAGGGCCTGTAGGTGGGGGGCAGGCTGGGGGGAAGGAGGTTGAGATGGAAGAGCCAGAGGAGTGCCCCCTGGGCTAGAGTGTGTGGTGGTGACAACAGCCAGAATGGATTTGGAAAAACTGTAGCATCAACCGGTACGGTATGTATTCTTCTGAGTTTAATACCGTATACGGCACCTATCCGGAAAAATAGTTTGGAGAGAGAGAAAGAGAGGAAAAAGACGTGCAGTATGGAGCAATTACACGGAAACTATTAGATTAGGCAGACGTGGTCTGCTTAATTGCAACCCAGACAAATGAGAGAAAGAGAGGAAAATGACGTATTTTTAAAAGTGACGTTCAGTATAGATCTGGGGTGCACAACGTTTTCTGGGTGGGGGCCACATTGTCCGACTGAACCAACGTCAAGGGCCGAAAATAAAATTTAAAGGGGTATTACCAACTGAAATACTGTATTTATGGCAGATTGAACACACAGTGTATACCATTAATGTCTAGTTACAGTTCCAGGAGTCCCATCTAATGGGAGAAATACATGAAAAATGCATGTGAGCAGCCACAAAACATGGACATACATGTCTGTTACCAGATGGATGGGGCCACACAGAATGGTATCAAGGGCCGCATGTGGCCCCCGAGCCGCAGGTTGTGCACCCCTGGTATAGATCAAGTGTGGTATGTGTTCTATGTATACTACTCAGTTTAATACCGTATATGGCAGCTATCCGGAAAAATAGTTTGGAGAGAGAGAAAGATAGGAAAAAGACGTAAATTGTTTGGAGAGAGGGCCTGTAGGTGGGGGGGCAGGCTGGGGGGAAGGAGGTTGAGCTGGAAGAGCCAGAGGAGTGCCCCCTGGGCTAGCGTGTGTGGTGGTGACAACAGCCGGATGTAGTTAGAATGACGACGCAGGACCCCAACTTAAAAATTTAGCATCAACCGGTACAGTCGTAAATTATGAGATTGATCAAGTGTGGTATGTCTTCTATGTATACTACTCAGTTTAATACCGTATATGGCAGCTATCCGGAAAAATAGTTTGGAGAGAGAGAAAGATAGGACAAAGACGTAAATTGTTTGGAGAGAGGGCCTGTAGGTGGGGGGGCAGGCTGGGGGGAAGAAGGTTGAGCTGGAAGAGCCAGAGGAGTGCCCCCTGGGCTAGCGTGTGTGGTGGTGACAACAGCCAGATGTAGTTAGAATGACGACGCAGGACCCCAACTTAAAAATTTAGCATCAACCGGTACAGTCATAAATTATGAGATTGATCAAGTGTGGTATGTCTTCTATGTATACTACTCAGTTTAATACCGTATATGGCAGCTATCCGGAAAAATAGTTTGGAGAGAGCGAAAGATAGGACAAAGACGTAAATTGTTTGGAGAGAGGGCCTGTAGGTGGGGGGGCAGGCTGGGGGGAAGGAGGTTCAGCTGGAAGAACCAGAGGAGTGCCCCCTGGGCTAGTGTGTGTGGTGGTGACAACAGCCGGATGTAGTTAGAATGACGACGCAGGACCCCAACTTAAAAATTTAGCATCAACCGGTACAATTGTCAATTATGAGCTCGATCAAGTGTGGCATGACTTTTTAGATGGAGATTGCATGTGGTCACGTACTCCCTGGAAACCCATAGTCACCCTGTTATAGTTCTCTGATGTGCTATCCCAGAACATTCTCTGCCCCAATTCACAAGACCTTTTGCAGTCTCCGTGTGCTGACAGTGGGGATTTACCAGTGTTGTCTGAGGAGGTGGTGGACAATGGCGAGACACAGGTGTCAGGGGGTGAGGTAGTTGTATGGGAAGCAAGTTACAGTGGGGACTCCTTGGGGGGACTTTCTCATGATGGGACAGATTCAACTTGGGTGGATCAGGCACAGGAACAAACCATTTTTTTTTTGTGTTTATTTAACTTTTATTTAGCAAAAATAACCACAGAGATATTTATTCGTTATCTTCGCGGCACAGTCTGGCGTTGGGGTTCGTCACTTTGATGGCGAGCTGTGCCGCTCTCTCCACAATGGTCTTTAGGTTCTTAGATGGAGACGTTGTGGGCGATTTCTGCACAGAAGGACTTGTTGCTCATCAACAGAACCTCGAGCTCCTTGACATTGTGGACCAGGAATTTGCGGAACCCTGTGGGCAGCATGTGTTTGGTCTTCTTGTTGCTACCGTATCCAATGTTGGGCAATATAGATACACAGGTAATATTATTTTTCACACCTATCCCAAAAATAAAATTTTGGAACTGGAGAGAGGGCCTGTAGGTGGACCTCCGGAAAAAATGTTTGAAGAGAGGGCCTGTAGGTGGACCTCCGGAAAAATTGTTTGGAGAGAGGGCCTGTAGGTGGAACTCCGGAAAAATTGTTTGGAGAGAGGGCCTGTAGGTGGACCTCCGGAAAAATTGTTTGGAGAGAGGGCCTGTAGGTGGACCTCCGGAAAAATTGTTTGGACAGAGGGCCTGTAGGTGGACCTCCGGAAAAATTGTTTGAAGAGAGGGCCTGTAGGTGGACCTCCGGAAAAATAGTTTGGAGAGAGGGCCTGTAGGTGGACCTCCGGAAAAATTGTTTGAATAGAGGGCCTTTAGGGGGCCCTCCTGAAAAATTGTGGTAAAAGAGTGCCAGTTGGACCTCTAAAAAATGGCGTTTTTTGGTCAGCGTTAGGCAAAGACGATATGGAGGAGGAGGAGGAGTAGGAGGAGTAGAGAAGAGGAATCGGATACATAAGTAATGTTAATCTTTAGCTGCTTTCCCCCGGAGGAGATTTGAATTCCGGTGAAATCCAGGCTTTGTTCATTATAAGAAGCATCAGCCTGTCAGCGCTGTCAGTTGACAGGCGTGTACGCTTATCGGTGATGATGCCACCAGCTGCACTGAATACCCGCTCTGACAGAACGCTAGCGGCAGGGCAGGCCAGCACCTCCAAGGCGTACAGCGCCAGTTCAGGCCACGTGTCCAGCTTTGAAACCCAGTAGTTGTATGGAGCAGAGTGATCGCTACGGACGTTGGTATGGTCAGCTAGGTACTCCCTCACCATCTTTCTGTACAGCTCCCCCCTACTCTGCCTAGACTGGGGACAGGTGACAGTGTCTTGCTGGGGTGACATAAAACTGG
Source organism: Rhinella marina (assembly GCA_900303285.1). Classification (NCBI taxonomy): domain Eukaryota; kingdom Metazoa; phylum Chordata; class Amphibia; order Anura; family Bufonidae; genus Rhinella; species Rhinella marina. The sequence goes on along the minus strand of ONZH01022577.1, from coordinate 1,285 downwards.
CAAAGGCCTTGGAGAGCGTTCCCCTGCCAGTGCTGGACAAGCTGCCTGCTCGCCTCCTCTCCCCAGCTACTTGGCCCACAGAACCATGCCCTCTGCCGCTAGCGGCGTCAGATGGGAAGAATTGTTTCAGCTTGTGCACCAGGGCCTGTTGATATCTATTCACTCTCATACTCCTTTCCTCTGCAGGGATGAGAGTGGAAAGGTTCTGCTTGTACCGTGGGTCCAGGAGAGTGAACACCCAGTAATCGGTGTTTGAAAAAATTCTTGTAACGCGAGGGTCACGGGATAGGCAGCCTAACAGGAAGTCTGCCATGTGCGCCAGAGTCCCAACACGCAAGAATTCCCTCTCCTCACTGGCCTGACTCTCCATTTCCTCCTCCTCCTCCTCCTCCTCCAAGTCCTCCTCTTCAGCCCATACATGCTCAAGAGTTAAGGACTGAGCACTGGTACCCTCTACTGTCTCGCCGACATTCTCCTCCTCTTCCTCCTCATCCTCATCCCCCTCCTCTGATACGCGCTGAGAAACAGCCTGGAGGGTGCTCTGGCTATCAAGCGATGTATCTTCCTCCACCGTCTCTTGTGACAACGCAAAGCACCGACTTGATGCTGAGCAGTGAGTTTTTCAACAGGCAAAGCAGCGGGATGGTGAGGCTGATAATGGCGGCATCGCCGCTGACCATCTGTGTTGACTCCTCAAAGTTGCTCAACACCTGGCAGATATCAGACATCCACGTCCACTCCTCATTGTAGACTTGAGGAATCTGACTGACCTGACTACCAGTACTGGTGGAAGTTGACATCTGGCAATCTACAATCGCTCTGCGCTGCTGGTAAACTCTGGATAACATGTTTAATGTCGAATTCCATCTCGTGGGCACGTCGCACAACAGTGGGTGAGCGGGCAGTTGTAGGCGGCGCTGCGCTGCCCTGAGAGTGGCAGCATCTGTGGTTGACTTGCAGAAATGCGCACAGATGCGGCGCACCTTGGTGAGCAAATCAGACAGATTGGGGTATGTCTTGAGGAACCGCTGAACTATGAGATTGAACACGTGGGGCAGGCATGGCACATGTGTCAGTCTGCCGAGTTGCAGAACCGCCACCAGGTTACGCTCGTTGTCACACACAACCATGCCTGGCTTGAGGTTCAGCGGTGCCAGCCACACATCAGTCTGCGCCGTGATGCCCTGTAACAGCTCTTGGGCGGTGTGCCTTTTGTCACCTAAGCTCAGCAGTTTGAGCACCGCCTGCTGGCGCTTACCCACGGCACTGCTGCTGCGCCTAGAGC
>ONZH01022576.1:0-21308 GCA_900303285.1 Rhinella marina | reverse complement strand
GTTCAATAATTAGGTACCACGTCTTAGCTTGTTGCACACTCCATTAAAGCTAGGTATCAAGTAGTGTTGAGCAAATCAAAGTATCTGAAGGGGACTTCGATCTGAATTTCAGGGAAATTTTGATTTGCTGCAAAGCTAAATTTCCTCATGCTTCGTGGTAAAGAATCAATTTTCCTTGAAATGGCGGTAAAAATGAAAAAAAAAAAATCATACTCACCTCCATTTGAGCGCGAAGAGGCAATGCAGAATCTTGTGCGCAGTGACGTATATAATAATATCTTCAGGCACCGCGCAAGATTTAGTGCTGGATCTTCAAGCAAGATTGCTGCAACGGCCTCTTTGCGTTCAAATGGATAAGATAAGTACAATTTTATTTTTTTTTTAATGATTAATCCCTGAAAAGCCTTAATATTCATCTCAGATGTTGTGATCAGTGATGAATGTGACATCTGAGGGGTTCAATGACGAGGGGCAGCACAATCGACATTCTCGTCATTGCACCCGCTACATACAAAGAAATGCACTTCGTGACCAAGTAATTTGGTACACAGGAATTTTTTTTTTTTTAATTCAGCTAAGCAGCTGAATCTAATTTTTAAGAGTCTCTAGTATCAAGTATCACAGAGTAAATATGCCAGGAAATACAATGTACAGTTTATTTAGCTTATGTGGCATAATATGTTTTAATTTTAAAACACGGAACATACTTATAATATGTATGGCAAGCTTAAAACAGCCTAGGAGCTTTGGGGAGCTTTATGTAGAGTGCCTCAATGATGTGAGGGTTATTTTAGGCCAAGCAATGCTCCAAGGCCTTTTTAGAGGGTTGAGCCTTGACCTATAGGATAGCTGCCTTACATCTGTTGTCATTAGAGCTTGTTATGAGCTCATTTGCACCCCTTTCTTCCCAGTATTTCTGAGGAGCATGTATGGTCTATAAGCCTCCTCATGCTGATTAAGGCGCACTCTTCCCAAGGAAAGACAGTACCCCCCAAATCCTGACTTAGTCGATCTGTGTCTGGTATTGCAGCTTAGCCCTTTTCATATGAGTGATTTGAGTTACTGTACTTGACACAGAGGCAAGAACGCATGTTATCATTAGAGCTTGTTATGAGCTCATTTGCATCCCTTTCTTCCCAGTATTTCAGAGGAGCATGTATGGTCTATAAGCCTCCTCATACTGATTAAGGAGCACTCTTCCCAAGGAAAGACAGTACCCCCCCAAATCCTGACTTATGACTCTCACCCAGTTAAGCCAGTAATCTTTGCTCTGCTCATTCATGTCTCAAGGACTGTTTAAAGGGACAAACATTGACTTATAGGATAGCTGCCTTACATCTGGTGGCATTAGAGGCAGAGCTTGTTAAGAGCTCATTTGTATCCTTTTCCTCCCAGAATTCCACAGAAGCATGTATGGCTTATAAGTCTCCTCATGCCGATTAAGGCACTCTCTCCCTAAGGTGAGATATTACCCCCCAAATCCTCATTTATACCTCTTACCCAATTAAGATAGTATTTTCTATTCTGCACTGATGAGGGGCAATCACCTTGAAACAGCTGCCTGCAGATAGGGAGCTGGCCTATTTAATATACAAGTCATGTCTCAAGCCTATTTAAAGGGTCGAACATTGACTTATAGGATAGCCACCTTACATCTGGTGGCATTAACGGCAGCGCTTGTTAAAAGCTCATTTGCATACCTTTCTTGCCAGAATTCCAGAGCAGCATGTATAGCCTAGAGGTCTCCTCACACCGATTAAGGCGCTCTCTACCCAAGGAAAGATTGTGATTGTAGCCCCAAAATCCTCACTTAGGCCTCTTACCCAGATAATCCAGTACTCTCTGCTCTACCCTGAGGAGGGGCAATCACCTTGGATTTGTCAGATTTATGGATAATTTTAGCCTAGGACAATTTAAGCACGGAGTGACGGCAAAAATAATATGTTTTAGTTCTAAAACACTGAACATACTTATAATATGTATGGCAAGCTTACAGAGACAATTTGGCATAAGATAACAGGCTAGCACTGTCATACAAGCTTTCTTTTAGTTAGTTCAGACTGAAACAAATGAATGGTGTTTCATGATTACAATAAATAAAACAGATTACAATGTCCCTTCATTTAGAACACCACTAGAGATGAGCGGATTTCCCAAAATTTGTTTTGGGATCGATTCAATTGAATTAGAAATCAGATTCTATTTGGTTCAACCTGTATAGAAGGTACACCAATTGCCCTGAAAAGTTGTGTATGGCATTTCTCGGATCTCCAAGGATTCAAGCTCTTTAATGCCAGTACAACATTAGTAATGACAAAGTGTCAGCAACATAAATAGCCATGGGTAAATGGATGGTAGTGGGGTAACAAACAGCCTGTTTAAAAGCACATTACACTGTCTAAAAGCACACAGTTTTTATCCAGCCAAATCCCAACATACTTGTTGGGTATTAGCCACTTTGAATATGATGAAAATGTACATAAAAACTTGGAATGATCTTGGATATCAAATCAATCGCTAAAGTTACAATAAGTTTATTTCTGACATTGTGCATTGACTGTTTCAGAAATTTAGACTATCAATAATTCCATAAATACTCATTTTGGGCAGTGTCTTCTTGTTATATCACAGATAAAAAAATAATGCTACAAACAAAGTATGCACATTAGCAATTCTGAGGATTAAAATAATGTTGAAAATGTTCTTTTCGTTTATTAGTTAACGTGCCTGTTCAAAGAAAAATTGTCCTTGAACTTGCCTTTGACATTTTTCTACTTTGCAAATGTTGCCATGTTAACTTTATAGATTTCTATATAAATTCAAAATGAATATTTACCCTTACCAAGATTTTATAAACAATACAGACACTATGAGTCATACACTTCGCTTTTCTTTTACTGTCTAAACCCTGATCTTTCTTAAAGTATCATAAAACCTATCATATATATTATAGAGACATATCAGAGGTTTTGATTGGTTGCCATCCAAGTGCTTAGACATCTACCGAATGCTAAAATGAGAAGAAAGAAATGCTCACTCAGAGCCTTGTATTTCACTGCTGCAGGAGATGGATTGGAGATGGACATAAATAGACTTTCCATTGAGTTTGTCTTTAGCATCAAGGACAGACGGTGCTTTGTGTGAGCTTCTTTCTCCTCGTTTTAGTGATTAATGGTGAGATAGAAATTTTGAATGATCTTGGATATTGATCACTAAAGTTACAATAAGTTTATTTATGGTAGTGTGCATTGACTATGTCAGAAATGAAACACAATGGATAGTCTTTTACATAATGGACAGTTCCAAGATTACTCATTGTAGGAAGTATCTTCTTGTTATCTCCGTGTTGGAAAAACTGAATGCTACAAACAAAGCATGTATATCAATTCTTTTTTTTAACAAATCTCTTTTTATTGATTTTCAGTATAGTAAACACAATACAAAGTGCAATAATCAAAGCATCGGAGGGAGAAACAATCACTCCCGTCATAAGAGTGTTAAGGGAGTGGGTGGGAGGGAAAGTGGGATAAGGAAAGGTGGGATGGAATAAGGAGAGGTGAGAGATCAGGGGGGGGGGGGGAGGGTAAAGGGTAGTCACAGACAGTGTAATAGACAGTAATTCACAATGAACCATAACATTTCAATATAAGTACGTCTTACGAAAGCATTAATATTGAGCATTATTATATCAAAAGGAAACTTGAAATGCTGCGGGAACTCACATGTACATGAATAGGTAATCACATAAGTAAAGTAATAGACGCCTAAGAACGTAGACCTGACCTGAAAAATTTCCATGGGGACCAAAGCTTGAGAAACTTATGGTGGGATCTGTTGGCCCAACTAGCTAGCTCTTCCATCAAATATAGCTGGTCCACCCTCTCCATCCACGAGGAGTGGGAGGGAGCCTCCCTAGCGAGCCAATGTAGTGGTATTAATAGTCTAGCCGCTTGAATAAGAAGTGTCGGCAGGTTGTTGTAGGAAGGCTTCCAGGAGCCAGAGGGAAGCCATAATAACACCGATTCAGGGGTAAGTGAGATGGTGGTATGGCATACATTGTTAATACACTCTTCAATTTTGGTCCAGTAGTGAGCAATTAATGGGCAGTGCCAGAAGATGTGACCAAGTGTACCAGTGTGGGTTTCACATCTCCAGCATAGATTGGAATTTGACAAGCCAAATTGATAAATCTTATGTGGATCATTATACCATCTCGTCATGGTTTTATACGAGTGCTCCTTAGTGGTGACACATTTTGAAAAACCATGCGAGTGGAGATGTATCTGAGAGATCTCCAATTCTGTGAATGACCTATTCAGATCCAGCTCCCAAGCAGCAATATAGGATGGAGTTGTGCAATCCTTTTTGACAAGCAATGATCTATAAAGCAAAGAAATACAATGTTTTGGGACAGTAGAGCCCTGAATCAATTTCTCAAACCAAGTCTCAGTGGCGTGTGGTTGCATCTTTGGTATGAGGACTGAGCAGGAGCGTGTAAACTCCAATTTATCTAAGAATGCCCCCGCTTTCACATATTTGGAGCATAGCTTATCTATAGACCCTGTATCAGAGGAATCGCAGAGTAAATCTGCAACAGTGAAATCTCTCAGTCCCCTCCAAAAAGATGGGATCGACGTCGCCAGAGGCTGCAATAGGTAAGGTATCAGGGAGGCAGGCAAACCCCATGGGGGGTCAGAAAGTAAAGCTGAAACTGAACTTAGTGCTTGCATATTGAGGTAGGCCCCTTTTGAAAAACCAGCAGGCATAGCCTCCGGCTTAGAAATACCCCATAAGCCTGCCATCTGTCTATCAGTGAGCATAGCCACCTCCAAGTCAGTCCCAGCATGTCTAAACTTAGGGATGCATAATTGCATCCACCTTTTGAGTTGTATAGCCCGATAATAAGTGTGTAAGTCTGGTAGTCCGAGGCCCCCATGTTGTTTAGACCTCATAAGTCTGTCATATGCGATCCGTGGCTTTTTCCCTCTCCAGAGAAATTTGGTGAACAGTGACCTGACTTGTTGGAAAAAGTGTCGAGGTAGGTGTATAGGGAGCATCTGTAAAAGATAGAGGAACTTAGGCAAGATATATGTCTGCAATAGATTTTTACGCCCCATCCAGGAAATGTAAGGAAGAGACAAGCCAGATAGCTGGTCTTTGACCTTTCTCAGTAAGGTGGTGTAGTTATGTGCAAATAGAGAATTGAAGTCTTTGGTGATAAAGATCCCTAGATATGGTAGGTCAGCTGGGCGCCACTTAAAGGGGAAGTTAGTCTGAAGGAGTTGGGCAGTTCGTACAGGGAGGGATATATTTAATGCATCAGATTTAGTGTAATTAATCTTGAAATTAGACATTGAGCCAGAGGGTCATGATGTGGGGAAATGCTTGCAGAGGATTAGTAATCAGGAGCAGCAGATCGTCTGCAAATGCAGCGCATTTATGTTCCACTCCCTTGACTATAAGCCCTCTAATGTTAGTGTTGTTGCGGAAGGTCTGTAGCAGGGTTTCCATAACCAAAATGAAAAGGGTGGGTGAAAGGGGGCAGCCCTGTCGTGTACCATTACTTAAAGATGGTGAGAGAGTCCCATTGACACGAACCCTCGCACTGGGACAATTGTACAGGGTTATGACAGACCTAATGAAGGCATCTGGAATACCAAATGTTTGCAGGGTGTATTGTAGGAAGGGCCAGCTTATTCTATCGAAAGCCTTCTCGGCATCAGTGCCAAGAAGGATCAAAGGTAGATGAGTCTGAGAGGCCAGTTTCACTGCGCTCATTATTCTGCATGAGTTGAAGTTGCCTTCCCTGCCCTGCCCAAAACCTGCCTGGTCAGGGTGGATAATACGAGGTGTGATGGAGTTCAACCTGGCTGCTAGCAATTTGGCCCATATTTTTACATCAATATTGAGGAGAGAAATTGGCCTATAGCTGCTACAATCCCTAGCATCTTTGCCCTCTTTGTGAATAACGGTGATCGTGGCCTCCAGCGCTTGCTTAGGGAGAGTGTTACCATTTGAAAGGGCAATACACCAATTGGTAATGTGAGGGAGGAGAGTCTTCAGAAAAAGCATGTATATCAATTCTGATGGTTAAAATAATACTGAATTTTTTTTATACATGGTTTATTAGTTACCATGGCTATTGTCCTTGAACTTGCCTTTGACATTTTTCCAAAGGCAAACTTTATAGATTTCTATGTAAGTTGAAAATAAAGTTTTAAAATAATAATGTGAGTTGTACATTTCTCTTTGCTCTTACTTTCTAAAATCTTTAAATCTTAAAAAACAAACAACTTTTTATATGTCATAGTGACATATCAAGGGTTTTGATTAGTGGAGGTCCAAGTGCTTAGACTTCAATTGAATTCTTAAATGAGGAGGACAGACAGAGCCCTATATGAGCTTCTTTCTCCATTTTCTAGTGATGAGCAGGGGTCTCAGACCTCCACTGATCACTATGTCACATTAAAGTACAGATAGACTTTAAACCACTTTCATATGGTCAGTATTTGGTCAGTATTTTGCTTTAGTATTGGTAAAACAAAACCCGGAGTGGAACCTACACAGAATAGGTATACTGGAAATATTTGTGCCTTTTTCAAATTCTTGGGCTTATTTCTTGTGTTAGCATACAAATACAGATGGGAAATACTAATCACATATTGACTGTGTCAAAATAGTCTTCAACAAAGTTCTTGTGTGGTATATTTGCTGAATATATTTATTGTGAAATTCACAAATAATCTGCAGCAAAGTACAATGCAAGTGAATACGGTTTTCAAAATCCAATTCAAGTGCAAAATCTGCATTGTGCATACACTTTAGAGCACTTAGTTCTCATTGCAGCATATTTGTTCCAGATTTTTGAAGGAAATTTCACCCCTGGCTATGCAACAAAATTGACGGCATGTTTAAAAAAAAATTATACTGTCTATGTCATTCTCTTTTTTACACCAAAGCAAGGAGTGGGGTTTTGGCTTAAAAGCTGGGGGAAAAAAAACAGTCTTTGCTGCTAAAAACAACAACATAAAACTGTATACGTTTTTTACTTTTCTATGGCCTTTTTTTACTTCGCATGTGTGAAATGCTTTTTTTCATGCTACTAAATGCTTTAATTAAAAAAAAAAAACTCTCTGGAAAAAAAAGAAAGAAAAAAAAACACTATTAGAAAAAAGTGTGTGTACTGAATTTCATAATTCCAAGAGTCATTCAAATAACATCTGGTGTTAGCATTTTTTAAGAAAAAAATACACAAAAATGCTTGTCAAAAACGCTGAAAAAAAAAAAGAAGTGTTCTGCTTTAGCTAAATAGACATTTTACCTAAAGCTTTTTCCCAAGATAAAATGTTCTTAAAATATTATAGTGTGTCTTACATTGATAGCTTTTGCTACAATGCTTATGCAACTGTATGTACAGGAATAATGTTTACTTAAAAATGCACTTAACATACATAAGTTTGTTCAATAATCTGCAATCTCCCCACATCAATAATTTAACAGCCATGTTAATATTATTATGACTAGTAATTCCTGTAATCATCTACTTGAGGCATGCTGCAAGCCATAATTCTATAATGTGAATAATTACAGAATTATGTTTTACTTATGATATGGTTTCGACTGCTTCTTATTATAGGAGATGGAAATAGACACTAACTGAAAGCTCATTATCATAATGCTAGTAATTGATATCCACTTACGTTTCCATTTTGGTTTTAAAACCCTTAACATATATTTAAGTTTCTACTATAAATTGATACAAAATTACAAATGTAACATGTTTACTTCTTTTAAATGTATATTATCATAGTGTTTCTTAAAATGAGAGACTGATTAGGGCTATTAGTCAACAATTATACTGTACGTGTTTACAAGACATTTTCAGGCAACTTTAAGGCTACTCAAACAATTATTAACTACAGTCTTCAAAAATATACTTTCAGATCTTGTAATTATTAAAATAAAATATACATTGATCCCTATAGAATCTGTTTCCAAAGATTGGAATATGGAGTTAAAGGGGTTGTCTCACTTCAGCAAATGGCATTTATCATGTATGTAGAGAAAGTTAATACACATCACAAAAATGGTAATACACATCACTGTTTAGCTTTCTGGTCTTCCGATCGATCACAAGAGAGAGAGAGAGAGAAAAAACAAGATCCATTCAAAAAACGGATCCCGTTGCATCAGTTGTCATCTGTCATCTGTCATTTCCATCTGAGATCCGTTTTTAGATGGGAAAAAAAGTCCTGCATGCAGGACTTTTATTTCCGTCTAAAAAAACGGATCTCAGATGGAAATGGCTCAAACGGATGACAACTGATGCAACATGAAAAGTAAAACATAAAAAATGCAACAGCACTCTGCGAACACAGACAATAAAATGAGTACATATAATACTGCCATACTCACTATCTACACGATACTAGCTCTACATTGTAAATGTGAGATTCTTGGCAAATAATTTTGTACAAAAATTATCTGTGCCCGTCTGCCCTACATCAAGGGGATCCCTTTAAGACGGGAACCTAACACTAAACGCCATAGTCACTAAGTGCCATAGCAGCCTCCATTAACTACAGAGAATGCAACATGATACTTTTTTTTTTTTTTTTTTTACTGGATCCTTTAAAAAAAAAGGATCTTATGCAATTCTATGCATAACTGATGCAACAGAATCTGTTTTTTTACAGGATCAGAAGAACGGAAAGCTAAACGGTGATGTGAACTCAGCCTTACTAATGTATTATGATTGTCCATGTTGTCTCCTTTGCTGAACTGATTCATTTTTCTATCACATTATACACTGCTCATTTCCATGTTTACAACCACCCTGCAATCCATCAGCAGGTGCCCCATTTGCATACTTTAGGAAAAAGCGCTAGCCTCCCTAGTGGCTGGGACACTAGAGCACACATAGGCTGGTGCTTTTTACTATAGTGTCCAAGCAAGGCCACTGCTACTGGATTGCTGGGTGGTTGTAACCATGGAAACAAGCAGTGTATAATGTGCTGGAAAAATAAATCCAGCCAGCAAAGGAGGTAATGTGGACAATCACAATACATTAGTGTGTTATATTAACTTTCTCTACATAATAAATGCTATTTGCTAAGTGAGACAACCCATTTAATATTATTCTGTCAGTGCTTGAAGATGACTCAAAAAGTCTAAAACGCTGAGATAGAGCACAAGGCACGTTTACACAGTCAGTATTTTACATCAGTATTTGTAAGCCAAAACCATAGACAAAAATAAATGCTTAAAAAATAAAGAAATACTGGATGTTATGCTCCTACTTTATGAGAAATTTTACATGACCAGTATACGATAACTTTTTTTTCCGTAATCTTTTGACCCCATAAAGCTTGCCAGAGGCATGCACTCAGTAAACAGTATGGAATCAAATATGCCATATTGCCTGACATCTGGTTTATAACTCTTTCTGAAGTCTTCTAACAAAGTACAAAGAAATGTCATCTTTGAAAGCGCCTGCATAGATAAAACCAAAAGATGATCTCTTTTTGTTTGATTATATTTGCATTCAGAGTTTTTACTTACAAAATAAACATCTGATTTATGCAATTTAATATCTTCTTTATCTACAGCCACTTGTGATTGCTCTGTAGAGGTCATATGAAAGGAAACACTTCAAAATCATGCTGATGATTTTATATTGTTATTAATGTAAATTATATGGTTTACAAACAATATTTAACAAGAAATCTAGAAATGAGCTATGTTTCAGGTGCGGTTCACCAAATTTTTTAAAAAGTTTGGTTCAGACCGGAATCAGTTCGGGTCAAACCAAAGTTGTTTCGATTGCTCTTTAAGTTAGTATATACCCCCCTCAAGCCTCCTAGGACTCAAAACTTTTAGGAAAACATATCTTTTTGTTTATTTTTCATGAATTTTTTTCTTCCTCCACTCTTGCCCCTCCCCAAGCACTGGAGTTCAGTCACAGCAATTGTAAATGATGTCTGAGTGACACTGACATACATAGCTGTGGGTAAAAGCACATTTGATGAAATTAAAGGGGTTGTCCAGGTTCATTTGTTGTTCTTTGTAGGTTTCTAACTAAGCAAATATCAGTGTCATATGACCCGTGATGTCAGCTTCTTTCCCTGTTCTGATGACATTCCATGCACAAGCCTGAGGGAGCAGGAGGAGTAGGTCTGTCTCTGTGCATAGAATGTCACTGTAAAGGCTGTGCTGGTTGGAGTGATAAGCCATGCCCCTTGCACTGTCCAATCTTCTGGGTGAGTTGTCTGCTCTGTGCCTCCCCTCCCACTGGATCCTTCAGCAAAGTTTAACCCTTTTTACCATCAACAGCACAGACTCAGGGTTGGAGGCTCGGCCTCAGGTACTAAGCAGCTTCAGGGTTACCTCTTCTCCAGGCACTCCGTGATGATGGGAGCATGGTAGGTTTGAACACCACTTCTTGTGGCCAGCATCTGGAAGGAGGCTGCAATCCAGTGCCGTTCCTCCTTCCTGTGATGTAATGAGTGATTTGTCATGACTCCGGCCACACCCCCCGCCAGTTGATTCTTAACAAAGAACATCCAGTGTGTGCCATATGGTGGGACATATCTCCTCCCTGTGATGTAGTTGGAGCAAGTCACAAAAAGAGGAGGAAAAGGTACCTGAATAAATGTGACTATATATATACACTCACCGGCCACTTTATTAGGTACACCACGCTAGTAACGGGTTGGACCCCCTTTTGCCTTCAGAACTGCCTCAATTCTTCGTGGCATAGATTCAACAAGGTGCTGGAAGCATTCCTCAGAGATTTTGGTCCATATTGACATGATGGCATCACACAGTTGGCCGCAGATTTGTCGGCTGCACATCCATGATGCGAATCTCCCGTTCCACCACATCCCAAAGATGCTCTATTGGATTGAGATCTGGTGACTGTGGAGGCCATTTGAGTACAGTGAACTCATTGTCATGTTCAAGAAACCAATCTGAGATGATTCCAGCTTTATGACATGGCGCATTATCCTGCTGAAAGTAGCCATCAGATGTTGGGTACATTGTGGTCATAAAGGGATGGACATGGTCAGCAACAATACTCAGGTAGGCTGTGGCGTTGCAACGATGCTCAATTGGTACCAAGGGGCCCAAAGAGTGCCAAGAAAATATTCCCCACACCATGACACCACCACCACCAGCTTGAACCGTTGATACAAGGCAGGATGGATCCATACTTTCATGTTGTTGACGCCAAATTCTGACCCTACCATCCGAATGTCGCAGCAGAAATCGAGACTCATCAGACCAGGCAACGTTTTTCCAATCTTCTACTGTCCAATTTCGATGAGCTTGTGCAAATTGTAGCCTCAGTTTCCTGTTCTTAGCTGAAAGGAGTGGCACCCGGTGTGGTCTTCTGCTGCTGTAGCCCATCTGCCTCAAAGTTCGACGTACTGTGCGTTCAGAGATGCTCTTCTGCCTACCTTGGTTGTAACGGGTGGCAATTTGAGTCACTGTTGCCTTTCTATCAGCTCGAACCAGTCTGCCCATTCTCCTCTGACCTCTGGCATCAACAAGGCATTTCCGCCCACAGAACTGCCGCTCACTGGATGTTTTTTCTTTTTCGGACCATTCTCTGTAAACCCTAGAGATGGTTGTGCGTGAAAATCCCAGTAGATCAGCAGTTTCTGAAATACTCAGACCAGCCCTTCTGGCACCAACAACCATGCCACGTTCAAAGGCACTCAAATCACCTTTCTTCCCCATACTGATGCTCGGTTTGAACTGCAGGAGATTGTCTTGACCATGTCTACATGCCTAAATGCACTGAGTTGCCGCCATGTGATTGGCTGATTAGAAATTAAGTGTTAACGAGCAGTTGGACAGGTGTACCTAATAAAGTGGCCGGTGAGTGTATATATATATATATATATATATATATATATATATATATATATATATACACTCACCGGCCACTTTATTAGGTACACCTGTCCAACTGCTCGTTGGACTATATATATATAGTCACATTTATTCAGGTACCTTTTATACAGAGAGAATAGGAGTGAATACAGTAAATGCAGATATATACAGTATATATATATATATATACTTTAAGCTAATGGTAAAAAGGACTAGCCAGTATGTAAATTAGGACATTGGTCAGTGTATGATGACACAAGTGGGAACAACCAGAATGCAAATAATTATATGATTTTATTTGATGTTCATTAAAAGTTTTGTTATATTGCACTTTGGCTATATTGTCTTGTCAAATCCAAACGCATGTTGGAAAGGCAGATTTTGACTCATAGGGAGCCACTTCCAAGATGTGGTGCTACCCAGATGTTTATCGTCCTTGAGAGAAATCTCTTTGCATGTCCGCATGGTATACAATGTTAAATGCCCAAATTTCTATAGTCAGCCATAATTCCCCAGAAATAGCTTGCTAAAATGTCCCATATATAATACAGTAGACAAATGCAAGATACAACTGTGCCACAGTGCCACACTAACCCTCAAACAGCGACAGCCACTATTCATAAATGTTCTCAAAAATTGAAAACACTATTATCACCATAAAGTGACCAAAAACAAACACTGCTGTCAATACAGTGCCACCATGGTGCCAAAATGACTGTGTACTCAGCTCTCATTGATGGTATCAGAAGATGATAGCTTATAACAGTAATAATAATTTGCATAGTGTACATTAAAATAGTAAATTGCAAATGTACTGTATATGCTTATAATGGTTGCATTAATTTTAAGTAAAAGTCTCCAATTGGCAAATAACATTGGTTGGTACAAAAAAAAAAAAAAAAGTGTTCACTGAGTATTAAATAGAGCAAAAGAGATAATATGGAAAGTAATTTATGTATACAGATATATAACCATATCCTTCATCATTTTATGTGTTATTTAAAATCAATAAACAATTTAGCTAAAAGCTTGGTTTGTGCTCTGATCATATTCAACGGCATGTTTGTGTAATTAATAATTGATTTATGTTTGTAATTTTCTACCAACAGCACGCTATTCTGCAATTATAAAATGTGACTAAATATATGAAGATGGCAAATCAAATATGTCAATTACGAAAAAAGTTAACTCTATCAACATTAATAAGAAATTGCTAGAAGAGAAGCTGGGGTATTCTTATAACCCATATTGTGATAGACATTTGATAATTGCAAGAGGCACACAGTCTTGCACTCCAAAGTTTATGGCTCATGCATATGAATGTATTTTCTTTCTGTGTTCCTTTTTTTTTTGCAGACTGTATACGGAACCATTCATTTCAATGGGTCTACAAAAAAAGGGAAGTTACTCCGTGTGCATTCCGTTTCCATATGTCTGTTCCGCAAAAGAATAGTACATGTCCTATTATTGTCTTCATTACAGGAAAGGATAGGACTGTTCTATTCAGGGTCTGCTGTTGTGTTCCAAAAGTACAGAATGCACATGGACGTCATCCGTGTTTTTTGTGGATCCGTTTTTTGCAGACTGCAAAATACATACGATCGTGTGCATGAGTCCTTATTCTGCATTCACAGAAGCCTAATGATTGCAATACAATGCTAATACAACATGCCAGCCGCGTGATGTAATTACATACGGTTGCTGCCTATAGATGATCTACTGTATGAATATTCTCATATGATCACATGAAGTTGCATAGTTTTTGGTTCTCTTGTTGGACGTTCTTTTCAACACCACTGTATATAGCAGTATTACTAGTATTACTAGGACACTGCTATGTGAGCACGCTATGACACTCTTTATTTGCACACTGTGCCATGCATTATTTGTCACACTGAATGACACTACTATATGGGCACTGTATAGCACAATTTTTGTGCTATGTGTGGTTATATTATTTGTGCAATATATGCCATTGCTTGTTTACTATATATGACTATTATTGCACACTACATGGTCCTCTTATTTGTATGGCAATAATATTGGTGCTCTGTATTTACTTCAGTATTATTTGTTCACTGCACAGCAATATTACATGTTACTTATGCCTCTGATCACATAATCACATAATATAGGAAAATATATTCCATTTAAATGACATACATGATACATTAGTGTCATAGTGACATTTTAAAAGTATCTTTAACCCCTTGATGACCGCCATCTGTGTATATACGTCCTATCTGCACATGCCCCGGGCAGATAGCACGTATATACACGTGCAGGCAGCACTTTAATCCCAATGCTGATCAGCGCTGGGATTAAAGCTTCTGCTCCTGCAATCTAGCAGGAGCAGGTCGGGTCCCGGCTCACAGACAGAGCGGGGACCCTGAGGAGAAGACAGGAGCGGTTTATTACCGCTTCTGCCTTCTCCTGTGACGGAGGACAGCCTTACCTGAAGGCATGTTGGAGGAGGCAGGAAGGAAGCGGCAGCGCGGCTTCCTGTGCTAGTCCCAGCGGTCACGTGACCGCCAGGTGTCTCAGGGCCACAGCAGTGCTGCAGGGTTTAAGGAGACCCTGATCATCTCTGCCTGTGTCTAATGAGCCCACAGGAGGCTGTTTTCCCCTGTAACTGGGGCTCCTGTGGATGCTCCAGTTACAGTGGAAACAGTGGAAAATAAAGTGTAAAAAAAAAAGTCAATGTCCTCCAGAGGTTTATTGTAAAAAAAAATTAATATATAAGCTAAAAAAAATACAAATAAAAAGTGTAAAAAAAAAATTAAACACGCAGTCGCCAACGGAAACAGTCACCATAGTCGCCCACGTTCAATAAAATCTATACATGTTATATATCAAAACGATCGTCATCAAATAGGGAACCCATTGCAATAATTAATTTGTGTGTCAGTTTTAAAATTTAAAAAATAAAAATCTATAATTAAAAATAATAATTTTTTTAATAAGAATTAGCAGTTTTCGTCCAAATTACACCTAAAAAATATAAAAAATCTTTTAAGAAAAACATTCTAATAAAAAGTCCTAAGTGTCAAGTAAAAAAATTGCAAAAATAATTTTCATATTCAAACAAAAAAATAAAATAAAAATTAGGGTCACTAAACCACCATGTGCCCAAATCACAAAAATTTGCCTGGACATTCAGGCCTTTTGTACAGTAGGTCCGGTCATGAAAGGGTTAAGCTAGCCCCATAAAAAGAAAAAAAATGCAGTCATCATATTTGAAAGGTGTAATCTAGTAAAGGTCATTGAGGGAGGTTTATTATAGCCCGGCAGCGTATTCATATTTTTATGGAGTTCTTTAGTGTGGCATTTTTTTCTTCAATGCATTTTTCCACATTTTTTCCCCTATAAAGAAGAGTAAAATCTCCATAGCTACCAAATGTTGCAATTTTTTTGAAAAAGATCACAGATACAAAAAAACAACAACAAAAAAAAACATATGAAACAAAACCCACACATCTAACAAAAAACTTGTGATTGTACTGCATTTTTTATTCCTATACCTGTTTAGATATTATCTGGAGGACACATTATTTTTTTCTTTGAAAAAAAAATGCACCAAAAATGCAGATAAAAGAAAATGGTCAAAAACTGCAAAAAAAAGTTAACAAAAACACCATAAAAATCCTGTGTCACCCAAGTCTAAGCCATATATGAGTTACAATGATGTTTCAGACCATTTTTCATTTTCTTTTGACCTAACTCTCAAGGATAATTGCTTCGGTTTACCTGCAGTCATATAAGAAACTACAGCCAGCATACTGTGTAGTGATATCACAATAGTTTGTGACAAATGACCAAAATAACTTTGTTACATCTGTGTGCATTCCTTCCCATAATATGTTCTAAGACCAACAACAGGGAGTGAATCCCACTAATGACATATCGCTGTCCCCAGACTTCTGATAACTACATTGCTCTACAGATTTGCCACACTGTACTCTCGCTCAGTAGGAGACTCTAATGACAACCCCTGTTAGAACTGTGATTGAAGTAATTCACTATTGTCACTTTATAAAATTGGAAACAGCACATTCAACAACTTTAAAGAAGAGGACAAGTCAAGGATTTATATTTACTGACGACATATGTGGTGTACAGTGCATGTTGCAAGTTTTTCGCTGTGTAATTGCTTGCAGAAAATCCACAGTGCATGCAGTAGCAGCAAAATGGGGGAAATTTAAAAAAAAATCTCATTTACACTCTGGGGATATTTTTTGCAACGGAATGTGCACATAACTTGAAATATGATTTGGATTTTCTATCTGGAGCTTGCTAATTTATGCTGGGGATTTATACCACGGTTTTCACCTTTTTGAAATGTAGAGGGTGAAATACACACAGTCGAATTAGCTGCAAACTAGAGACAAGCAAATCAATTCTACTGATTCAGAATTTGTTCAGAATTTCTCAAAAAGTTTGGATTCTAACTAGAGATGAGGGAGCACTAAAATGCTCGGGTGCTCGTTATTCGAGTCAAATTTTTCCCGATGCTCAGGTGCTCGTTTCGAATAACGAACCCCATTGAAGTCAATGGGAGACTCGAGCATTTTTTGCAGGGGACCAAGGCTCTGCCTAGGGAAGGCTGGGTGAAAACCTGGAAACCTCAGAAAATGATGGAAACACCACGGAAATGGACAGGAAACAGAGGGGGCAGAATGCATGGATGCCTCTGAGGCTGCCTAATCCCACCATTACCCCAAATTCTCGGGCAACAGCCTTGTGGTGACCCTCAAGGCAATTGTGCTCACCCAGACTATAAAAATTTATCGTGGCCCTGTATGGCTGTGACTACAGAGTGACCGAGTTACAGTGCAGGAGCAGGCGAAGCACATAAAAATTTAGTGTGACACTGTATGGCTGTGACTACAGAGTGACCGAGTTACAGTGCAGGAGAAGGCGAAGCACATAATAGTTGATGCTCCTGAAAAATTGTTTTAGAGTGTCTGTAGTTGACGCTCCGGAAAAATTGTTTGGAGAGAGGGCCTGTAGGTGGCCCTCCGGAAACTTTGTCTTAAAAGAGTGCCAGTTGGCCCTCTAAAAAATTCCCTTTTGGGTCAGCGTTTGGCAATGAAGAGAAGGAGGAGGAGGAGTAGAGGAGAGGAATCGGATACATAAGGAATCTTATTCTTTAGCTGCTTTCCCCCGGAGGAGATTTGAATTCCAGTGAAATCCAGGCTTTGTTCATTTTAATAAGAGTCAGCCTGTCAGCGCTATCAGTTGACAGACGTGTACGCTTGTTGGTGATGACGCCACCAGCTGCACTGAATACCCGCTCTGACAACACGCTAGCAGCAGGGCAGGCCAGCACCCCCAAGGCGTACAGCGCCAGTTCAGGCCACGTGTCCAGCTTTGAAACCCAGTAATTGTATGGAGCAGAGTGATCACGCAGGACGTTGGTATGGTCAGCTAGGTACTCCCTCACCAGCTTTCTGTACAGCTCCCCCCTACTCTGCCTAGACTGGGGACAGGTGACAGTGTCTTGCTGGGGTGACATAAAACTGGCAAAGGCCTTGGAGAGCGTTTCCCTGCCAGTGCTGGACAAGCTGCCTGCCTCGCCTCCTCTCCCCCGCTACTTGGCCCACAGAACCACGCCCTCTGCCGCTAGCGGCGTCAGATAGGAAGGATTGTTTCAGCTTGTGCACCAGGGCCTGTTGATATCGATTCACTCTCATACTCCTTTCCTCTACAGGGATGAGAGTGGAAAGGTTCTGCTTGTACCGTGGGTCCAGGAGAGTGAACACCCAGTAATCAGTGTTTGAAAAAATGCTTCTAACGCGAGGGTCACGGGAAAGGCAGCCTAACATGAAGTCTGCCATGTGCGCCAGAGTCCCAACACGCAAGAATTCCGTATCCTCACTGGTCTGACTTACCATTTCCTCCTCCTCCTCCTCTTCAGCCCATACACGCTCAAGCGTTAAGAAGGACTGAGCATTGGTACCCTCTTCTGTCTTGCCAACATTCTCCTCCTCTTCCTCCTCATCCTCACCCCCCTCCTCCAATACGCCCTGAGAAACAGACCGGAGGGTGCTCTGGCTATCAAGCGACGTATCTTCTTCCCCCAGCTCCTGTGACAAGCGCAAAGCTTCTGACTTCATGCTGAGCAGTGAGTTTTTCAACAGGCAAAGCAGCGGGATGGTGAGGCTGATAATGGCGGCATCACCGCTGACCATCTATGTTGACTTCTCAAACTTGCTCAACACCTGACAAATATCAGACATCCATGCCCACTCCTCATTGTAGACTTGAGGAAGCTGACTGACCTGACTACCAGTTCTAGTTGAAGTTGACATCTGGCAGTCTACAATCGATTTGCGCTGCTGGTAAACTCTGAATAACATGTTTAATGTCGAATTCCATCTCGTGGGCAAGTCGCACAACAGTCGGTGAGCTGGGAGTTGTAGGCGCTGCTGTGCTGCCCTGAGAGTTGGCAGCATCTGTGCTTGACTTGAGGAAATGCGCACAGATGTGGCGCACCTTGGTGAGCAAATCTGACAAATTTGGGGTATGTCTTGAGGAACCGCTGAACTATGAGATTGAACACGTGGGCCAGGCATGGCACATGTGTCAGTCTGCCGAGTTGCAGAGCCGCCACCAGGTTACGCCCGTTGTCACACACAACCATGCCTGGCCTGAAGTTCAGTGATGCCAGCCACAGATCGGTCTGCGCAGTGATGCCCTGTAACAGCTCTTGGGCGGTGTGCCTTTTGTCACCTAAGCTCAGCAGTTTGAGCACCGCCTGCTGGTGCTTACCCACGGCACTACTGCTGCGCCTAGAGCTACCGACTGAAGGCGCCATGCCCACGGATGGTAATTCGGAGGAGGAGGAGGGGTTGGAGGAAGAGGCATAGTACATCTGAGAAACCGTGACCGAGGTAGGCCCCGCAATCCTCGGTGTGGGCAGTACATGAGCGGCCCCAGGGTCAGTCTCGGTCCCAGCCTCCACCAAGTTAACCCAATGTGCCGTCAGTGAGATATAGTGTCCCTGCCCGGCAGCACTTGTCCACGTGTCCGTGGTTAGGTGGACCTTATCACTAACCGCGTTGGTCAGGGCACGGATGATGTTCTCTGACATGTGCTGGTGTAGGGCTGGGACGGCACATCGGGAAAAATAGTGGTGGCTGGGGACCAAGTACCGAGGGACAGCCATCGCCATCAGGTTGTGGAAAGCCTCAGTCTCTACTAGTCTATAGGGCAGCATCTCCAGGCTCAACAATTTGGAGATGTGGACGTTTAGAGCTTGTGCATGTGGGTGGCTGGAATTGTATTTGCGCTTGCGCTCAAATGTCTGCTGCAAAGACAGCTGAACACTGCGCTGGGACACATTGGTGGAGGTTGCGGAGGATCGTGGAGGTGAAGGGGTGGTTGTAGGGCGGAAGGTGCTCGTGCCGGGGTCCTGGGTGGGGGGTTGACTCGCCGAGCCAGCATGTAACACAGGGGAAGGGGCAGTGGTGTGACCCGCAGGCGGTAAACGGCCTTGGTTCCACTGAGTCGGATGTTTAGCACTTATATGCCTGCGCATGCTGGTAGTGGTTAGGCTGGTAGTGGTGGCTCCCCTGCTGATCCTGGTGTGGCACAGGTTGCACACCACAGTCCGTCGGTCATCCTCAGTTTCTTTAAAAAACCTCCAGACTTGCGAACATCTAGGCCTCGGCACGGGAGCTTGACTCCGTGAAACAGTTGCTGATCTACCTGCTCTGGCCCTGTTTCTCCCTCTGGCCACCCCACTGCCTCTTCCAACCTGTTCTGGTGCTGCACTTGCCTCCCCCTCAGAAGCACTGTTCTAAGTTGGATTACCAACCCAGCTTGGGTCAGTCGGACTTACTGCCCTGACAACAACGTCACTGTCTAACAACCGTGTCTCATCATCATCATCATCCGACACCTCTTCACGCACTACTTGCACTAAGTCCACACTCTCATCACCCACAGACTGCGAAATTTCTAAATTTTGGGCATCGGGACAGAGCTACCGCTCAGGTTGCTCCTGAGCAGTGGTTTGTGTCTCTGGGTAGGGTCCTGAAAAGAGTTCCTGTGAGTATGCCGGATCTGAATCCATATTTTCCGTGGGGGGCAGGCTGGGGGGAAGTAGGTTGAGCTGGAGGAACCAGAGGTCTACTCCCTTGGCTAGCGTGGGTGGACTGCGTGGAAGACTGGGTGGTGGATAAATTACTGGACGCATTGTCCGCTATCCACGTCATCACCTGTTCGCACTGTTGTGGTTTCAATAGTGGTGTACCATGTGAACCAGTAAGTTGCGAGATGAAGCTAGGGAGCGAAACTCTGCGGCATTCCACTGCTCCCTCATCAGCATGTACAGTGACACCCTGCCCAGGACCACGGCCTCTGCCCCCTACACTACTTGAACGCCCACGCCCTCGTCCTCGACCCTTAGCCCTTGGGTTTAACATTTGGTATATTCACCAAACTGTCAAGTTAATATCTGAGGCCAAAACGGTATTCAATAGACAGTAGAATTACTATCTGAGGCAAAAAAATTTATTCTTTAGACTCCAGCTATTGCACCGCAAACCACTCAATTTTGCACTGGACTGTAGTTTATATAACTGAGAATAAAAACGTATTGTCTAGACTGCGGCTAGTGTATCGCACACCTCACAATTGTTCATTGGACTGTAGTTTATATAATTGAGTAAAAAAACGTATTCTCTAGACTGTGGCTAGTGTATCGCACACCTCACAATTGTTCTCTGGACTGTAGTTTATATGACTGAGAATAAAAACATATTCTCTAGACTGCGGCTAGTGGACCGTACACCTCACAATTGTTCACTGGACTGTAGTTTATATAATTGAG
This sequence comes from Rhinella marina, assembly GCA_900303285.1. Lineage (NCBI taxonomy): Eukaryota > Metazoa > Chordata > Amphibia > Anura > Bufonidae > Rhinella > Rhinella marina. The sequence goes on along the minus strand of ONZH01022576.1, from coordinate 574 downwards.
TGAAAAAAAAATATTCTCTAGACTGCGGCTAGTGTATCACACACCTCACAATTGTTCACTGGACTGTAGTTTATATAATTGAGTGAAAAAAACATATTTTCTAGACTGCTGCTAGTTAGTGATGAGCAAGCCGAAGCGGCAATATTCGGGATTCGCTCGAATATTTGCCGCTTCGGCTCGGTACGGCATCACGAGCCAGCGCGGACTCGTGATGATCCGTGCCGCCCGGCCCCCCTTTAAAAAACCAGACTTACCTGTTTCTGGCCGCCGCTGTCCTCTGGCTCCCCGCTCCACTGTCTTCCTGCCGGCGCGCACTATGACCTGACGCAGCGTCAGGTCATAGTGCGCACCGGCAGGGAAGACAGTGGAGCGGGGAGCCAGAGGACAGCGGCGGCCAGAACAGGTAAGTCTGCTTTTTTAAAGTGGCTGGGTGGGGCTGATCTGAGGTCTGATGGGGGCACTGGGGGCTGATCTGAGGTCTGATGGGGGCACTGAGGCTGATCTGAGGTCTGATGGGGCACTAGGGGCTGCGGTCTGAGGTCTGATGGGGGCACTGGGAGCTGATCTGAGGTCT
>ONZH01022575.1:0-29834 GCA_900303285.1 Rhinella marina | reverse complement strand
GGATGGGCTTCCGGGGACGTACTACCTTGTGGCAGACGCAAGTGGATGACATCTTCAGAAGTGGTGGAGCATCCAGTGTTGAGGGGGATGGCCTGCAGGTCAGGGAAATGAAGAATACCTTGAAAAAGTATCATCATAAACAGGTGAAAACCTGGTGGAATAAGGTATCTCTTGAGAACTACCTCAAACATAATCTAATCCCACGTGGACTTAGAGTGCAAATATTTCCGTCATATGGTTCTCAAGACATGGACTTTACAAAACAGTGGGAGGAAGTATGTAGCAATTGCTCTAAATCCCTTATTCAGTCAATCATTGACTTGAATACCAAAATGTTAGAAACTTTAGAGTTAGACATAAGAAATACTGAAGAACAACTTAAATCAAGTCTCTCTATAAGGGAAAAAGAAATATGGGATAAGGAACTTGAAGATTGCTACAATATGTGGGAAAAACAGATTAAACAGATCAAAACCAAGAAATTTATGCGAGATGTCCACGATTTTGAAAATAATCAAGTGTATAAATGGCGACACAAGAGGGAACAACATAGATCGAGGTCGAATTCCTTTTCTTCCAGCACCTCTACAGGAGGCGACTCCACATCGTCGACTGTTTCCCGGACAAGATTTCCTCAAAGAAGAGGGAAGAGGAAGGAATTGGAAAGTATGGGATCGGAAAATAAAAGAAGACCAACTAGACATACTGCCCAATCAACCAGATTAAAGGTAATCAATCTCACTGACCGGGTTTTTTCTGAGGGTCAATTAGAGGTACTACAGTTGGGCCTCAATTTTATTCCCTCTTCTTCCTTTGATTGCTTTACAGCCATAAAGGATTTACATCTTTTTGCGAGGAAACTTATCTTCAAGAAAATGTTTTATAAAGATGATACATGTGTCCCCCCTTTTTCCACCCTTGAAGAAAATGAAGCAACTAAGATCTTGGTGGAGTTGTTGGAAGAACAAGAACCTGAGGATCTCCCAAATAAGGGTAGGTTTCCAAAATCACTTCTTCCTAAATCTACTGCTTTTCCATCTATGCATCTGTATCCTAATATACATGCTTTTGTCCAGTTGGTCTCCAAGGAATTGAGTAAGATTGAGAAATTTTCTAAAGATTCAAATCTTACTAGAACTCAGAGCAAGGCCCTTCTGGAATTAAAAGAGATGAAGGACGTTGTCTTCAAGGCAGCGGACAAAGGGGGCAATGTAGTGGCATGGCCAAAACAACAATATGAAAAAGAAGTGTTTAGACAACTCAAAGATTCCACTTGCTACAAGCGGTTAACATATAACCCAGGGGAACAATACAAAAGAGAGTTAAAGGAGATAGTACTAAATGCTTGTGAGAGGAATATTATTACATCTAAACAAGCAGAGGCCCTAATACCGCAATATCCTAGGGTGGCCTCACTTTATATGCTTCCTAAAATCCACAAACATCCTATAGCTCCCCCCGGTCGCCCGATTGTATCGGGAGTGGGAAATCTTTGTGAACCAGCTTGTAAGTTCATTGATTTCTTGTTGAAACCCTTGGTAGAACAATTACCATCTTTTTTGAAGGATACGACAGACTTCCTTGGTCGGATAAATGACCTTCACCTTGAACCGGATATGTGGTTGGCAACTTGCGATGTGGAATCATTGTACACCAGCATACGACATGAGGATGGTCTTAAAGCGGTGAAATCCTTCATTTTGATGTCAGATTTAGATGTCCAACTGGGTGAGTTCCTTTTAGAACTGTTGCAATTTGTGTTGACCCACAATTTTTTCATCTTTAAGGATGTCTTCTACCTGCAGCTCCGGGGAACAGCCATGGGGGCGGCGTGCGCGCCGTCCTACGCAGGCATTTTCCTGGGGCTGTGGGAGAGGACTATCCTTCAGACCGACCCGATACCTTTGATTGGTGGTGTCCAGATGTGGGCCCGCTATATTGATGACATTTTCATCATATGGCAGGGCCCACAATCTGGATTCACAGATCTCATGAGTGCTCTTAATAAGAACAACTGTAATATCAAACTGACTCACAGGTTGAGTAATAAATGTATAGATTTTCTTGATGTGAAAGTAGTGGTAGACGAAAATGGGTTAATAACTACGGACCTGTTTAGGAAGGAAACGGCAACCAATGCCCTTCTTCACGCAGACTCATGCCACCCTAGGAATCTAATCCAAAGTATACCTTATGGTCAATTTTTACGGCTCAAGAGAATCTGTTCAAAAAATGACATTTTTGAATCCCGGTCCTCTGAACTTACAGAGAGATTTCAGGAGAGAGGTTACTCAAGAGCCAATATTTTGCAAGGCTATCAGAGGGCTAAGGGTAAACAAAGATGTGACCTCCTTAAAAGTACATCAAAACATAATACCGTTCAATCTACAGGAGTTCGTTTCATTTCCACCTATACTCCACAACACAAGGCTTTGAGATCTGCCTTGTCTAAGCATTGGGATTTACTACGTTTGGACCCCACTCTGGAAAGAATTTTGCCCCCCTACCCTCAGATTACATATAGAAGATCTAAAAATCTGAAAGATGTTTTGGTTAGGAGCAATCATCCAGGTGAACATCCTTTCAAGAAATTTGGTTCAAAAGGACCTAAATGGGGATGTTACCCCTGTGGAAAATGTGTTGCTTGCAGTAATGTTGATAGAGCTCTGGTTTTTGAACATAAGGGGCAACAGTATAGAATAACATACAACATTACTTGCACCACATTGGGGGTTATCTACTTGGCGAAATGCCCATGCCAAAAACTTTATATCGGTATGACAACCCGAGAATTAAGAAGACGTATAAGGGAACATATATTGGGAATTGAGGCTGCCAGAGAAGAGGTAGATATGACTAATGTACAATCTATTCCCAGACATTTTAAAGAATTTCACAACTGTGATAGTTCCTTACTTCGGTTCCATGGCATTGATCGGGTCTTCATCTCATCCAGAGGTGGAAATTGGAAGAAACTCCTTGCGCAAAAAGAGGTAAGATGGATCCACAGACTTAATTGTGTTGCTCCCCATGGTCTTAACGAAGAGTTTTCCTTTTCCCCATTCCTATAATTGATGGCTTTTCTCTATATATATATACTTTGTTTTCTCTGACCTGTGGCTATCCCCTTGATATCTCATATATTTTTGATATTTTTGATACTTTTAATTATTATATTTTTTTATTGTTTTATATGGTTTTTAATATTAAAGAATGTTTCTGATTATTTTTGTAGATGCATCCCCCTTTCCATTTGTACCCGATATATGATGACTGACTTGTTGCTGCTTTATGTGATCTTCGCTATGGACCACGCATATGACTACACTTTCACCTTGTTTTTGTGTCAAATATATATTATACACTATTTCATATATGTTTTCATTTTTTATCTTATATTATGAATAATTAATGTTCGGTTTTATTTTTTATTTTTTATTCATTTTATTTTTTGTCACTTTTCACACCTTCACATTCTCACGTGCACTATGGGTAGCACTTTGCACTTTTTCACTTGTGTGCACTTTGTGATTTATATATGAATTTCATCATTTTTATATATTTTTTACACTTACATTCATTGTGTGGTATTATATTTATTGGCTTATGCATAATCATGTATATATATTTAGCACGTAATTTATATTTTTGTATTTACCATCATGATTATCCTATTTATACTTTTTACAACTTCATTATTGCTGTTCACTAACATATACAATTATATATATATTTTTGAGAATCACTTATTAAATAAATATATATAAGTCAATATATAAGTTAATATATGAGCGGCTGTAGATATGAATTGTTATCCTGCTTCTATTCTGTATATACCGGGTGCATTATGTTTTTGCGTTCCACTGTGGGACGCATCACATGTCTCCGAGTTTTCGGCGGTTATCGTGGTGCGTTCCACATTTGGAACGCAGCGCTACTACGTAGTGACGATGCAGTTGAATCGCGTCTGCTGCCTTCCTGTCCCATTGGAGGATTGATCTGACGAGAATGACAGGTAAAATATAATTAGGTATGCAGACTCACCTGTGTCACCACTATAAAGGAGGGGTGTCTCTTACAAACATCCAGTCCCCTGGAAGAAGCCTTTTAGGCGAAACGGCGTCGGGCGGAGGTCGTGGTGGTCACTGCCGGACCCAGCTAAGGTATATTTCGGCCATATTATTCTGTTCCCCACTTACCACCTCACTTATCTTTTAAATCGCCTGCTTATATCTGCAGGTGAGAGGATGGTTTACACATATGTATAATTGATTATTCTAGCTGTTACCCTTGCTGGTTGTCCAGGCACTTGCCACCACGCCCTCCATTTACTTTTTAATACTTTTTTTTCTTACACTTGTAAGTCTCCACCACTTTGTGGCTTCTATAATATTGTTTTCATATACTGTCGAATGTTATATGTAATAAAGATCTACATTTTCATATACTTTTGTGAGAGCCTACTTTCAATGTATGTGCTTTCTGGCACATGCATGTTTTTGGTGTTATAACAATATTTCTTCAAAGTATGTCAGGAAGGGGTTAAAGGTTTTAAAAAAACACAAAACACAGGTTTAAAGAAAAATATTTTAACAATTACAAATTATTAATAAAAAACAAAATAAAATAAATATTAAACAGGAGGTTGACGACGCCTCGCCAACATGGCTTGCATCGCTGACACCTCTAATTGCAGGCTGCGTTGTATGCGGGAGGCAGCATAGAGCTGCTCATCGACCCTTCTGAGGGCTGCCTCCAATTCGAAGTCTGTGGGGATAGCTGTAGGGGTGGAAACATTAATACAATTAGTATTATCTAGTTAAAGGGGTTGTTGCACAAAAAATATTCTAAACTTTCAAAGCAGCACCTGGGTTTGAATACTTAAGCAGTTACATGTCATTAAATATTTTGTATATCTACTCGAACTGACTCAGTTATTCAGTGAAATGTATTTTTATTGAGCCTTTTTTTTCTTATGTCTTAGAACTGCTCACTGAGAAGGCCGCACATGCTCAGTTTAAATCTTCACTGCCTCCTCAATCTTAAACTGCCAACTGTCCTGAGCTGTGATAGGGAGAGATGGACACGAGTCCTGACATGCAGCAGAATAGACACTAGTCACACTACCCTTGAGTAACCAGCTTGATGTAGCAGAGTAATTGGGGCAGATCTCTGGATCTATGTAAGGTGCAGGGCTGTTTCTCGCTTTGTTAAAAAGAGATTGGCAATGTACTATAATAATATTATGTGATGTATGTCACATTTTTGTTAAATATTTTTTGGGTAACACAAGTTTCTACTTCTTTCACTACCTTGATTTTAAAATTATTGTGATATGTCTGCTTCACTAACCACTTGGAGAACATAATGTGTTCACAGTCTAGTTATCAATAACATGTTGGGTGGCATGATCCTAGTGCTTGAAAATATTACACTTCAGTTAATTAGTGGTTCGTACTTACGGGATATCCATACTGGGTGTTCCTCCCAGGGTCCTGGAGAAAAATCAGCTTTCTCCCTGACGGTTGGAGCTACAAAAGATAAAGCATAAATTTAGTTTATATTTTGAAGACAGAAGTTCCCATTACATATTTTATTTTACCTACCTTCTACCTCAGTTAGCTGGTCTGGTGGTGTATTAGGGGCCAGTGGGCTCCTCTCAGGGTGGGGTGCAGGGGCAGAGGAGCTCCTCTGTGGTGCAGCAGCTGTCAAAATTTAAATAATGGCATTACATTCAACTCAAATGAACAGTTGTATTATTCTGATGTTGATACATCTGAATAGTTTGGGGCTGGATCCCATTCCTAACCACTAGTGCTCCGATATCACTGCTGCTGCACTCCCACATAGCCTGGATTAAAAATAAATTAAATATGTTTACACTTTCTAGAAGGTCCTTCAGGGGCCGTCCGGGCACGACGCTGCCGGCGACGTTCGTGACGTCGTTGACGTTGCTCTGCAACATAAATCCATACACAATTGTTATGATGATGACCGTTTTAATACTAACACTTTATACTACTATGAAGATATTATGGGTAAGAGGAGGGCGATATGATGTGGAGTGGGCATTTCATGTGAAGGGATCATCATAGAATATCTGGGGTGCATAATTGATGGAGGGAGCATTTGTTGGGAGGGGTGGGGGCTTGAATGAATGAATAAAAGATGTCTGTGTATCACATTCTGCAGGTACAAACATAACAAATATGAATACAGCACATACAATGCACTAGTATACCATAGCTCCAGTCCAAACCATTCCGGATTCGGCGGGACAGTCAGGATTTTATCGGCTGTGTCCAGGAACGGGTGGCTATGTCCCGTGGTCAGCTGTCTTTGCATTCATAGGAAGCAGAGACGGGTGACGGTAAGCAGGGAGCAGTCTCTTCACCTTCCCTGACGTCCAATATAATGTCTCCTTGTGGCTGCCCCCATACAGTATAATGTCTTCTCCTTGTTGCCCCCATACAGTATTATGTCTTCTCCTTGTGGCCCCAAGTGTTTTATTTCTTCTAAATGGGTATTTATTGCGATAAATTTCTTAATATGGTTATCGTGGGAATATATTTTATATCGCCCACTCCAGACACATTAACTGCAGCATTGAGCACATCTTTTAGGAGGCAGCGCTAACTATGAAGGGGCATATATCTAAGGGGACTTTCTTTCACACTAGTGCATTTGCCTGATACAAATGGGAGAACGGCCAACCCCTTTAACAATAACAGAGGACGGCGCTGATCCGGCCACAACACTGGCAATTGGCAGGACAAATACTGCAGAACAGCCTGCCGGATCACCGCCACATATGTGAAAGTAGCCTAAGGGAAATTACTGGGAAGGGGTCCGTATCTGAGAATACCTTCACTTGTTTGAGTGGAGTTAGAGGCGTGTCCTAGCATGAAATAAAATTTCTGCAGCGCACCACGCACGCCCACGTTGTCCTTCTATACGGTTTTCATTATTGGCACTGGTATCGGGGTTGCCAACCACTATTTTTTTTTCTGGACAACTTTGGACAACTTATCCCAAAATCACGGACGGCCAACATTTTTTAAGGAAAAAATTGAAAACCATAATGAAGGATAAATATAAATTAATAAAGGTCTATAGCTCAATATACTGATCAGAACTCATTACCACCATTTACTGTGAGCTGTAAAATGATGATAATTACCACCAAAATAATCTAGTATCACCAGCCTCTAAAAAAAAATCACGGACACCTCTATTTTTTTCACGGACATAGGAAAAAAGTTGCCTATTTTTACGGACTGTCCAGAAATTTGTGGACGGTTGGCAACCCTGGCAGGTATATATACAATACAGTACACTAATTTATTAACATGATTTTACTTTTCAAATATTTTGTTACTTACCCCTTCTTATCTCCTCCCGTATCTCCTTTAGCCACTCTGGGGTTTTTATTTTGAGATCCGACCATTGGCGTTGTTTCTGGCCCGGGGTCCGCACAGTCCTACACCGATGTAGCAGGCCTCGGATCACCACCTCTATGACCTCCTTTTTGTGGACATGTTGATGGCGGTGTGGGCCATCATAGTTCTCCCTGTCCATAACACGGACCATGTATTTGAGCTCATCAGAGCTAAAAGCAGCTGCTCGTCTTGCCATCGCTATGCCTCTACGTCGTGCGTGCGTGCGTACGTACGTACGAATAGTACGCTAAAGATTTGTACGCTAATGCGTACGTATTCCGTTAAGTAGCGTACTTTTAACAACGCTACACTGTATGTTCGTTACTTGAGTAGGAATGTTCGCAGACGCAGTGTATTTGTACGCTAATGCGTACATATTCAGTTAAGTAGCGTACCTTTGACAACGCTACACTGTATGTTCGTTACTTGAGTAGGAATGTTCGCAGACGCAGTGTATTTGTACGCTAATGGGTACATATTCAGTTAAGTAGCGTACCATTGACAACGCTACACTGTATGTTTGTTACTTGAGTAGGAATGTTCGCATTAGCGTACGCATTAGTTAAATTCTCAAATATGCGTATATTTTGCGTCGCCGTTGTTGAAGTCACTTTGATTTTTTCAACTTTTTTCATTGTAGTAGCAACTGCAAGTAAACGAAACTATACCCTACCAGACTCCCATTATTGTTGCAGCAATTATTCAGCCATTATAGCAAGGTTCGTTTTAGGTTCGGTTCGTACGAATCCGAACTTCACAAAAATTCGCCGAACCGAACCGAACTTTTCAAAAGTTCGCTCATCCCTAGCAGAAAGAATCAAAAGGCTAGATTAACCTTTGCTGAGGAGCATGTTGTATAGACAGAAGAAAAGTGGTCCAGAGTTCACTTTAGTGATGAAAGCAACTTTAATTTATTTGGGTCTGATGGGAAATATTATGTTCATCGACAAACTGGGGAAAGACTGAACCCAAAGTGTGTAAAGTAGTCAGTGAAAGGTGGAGGAGGAAATGTCATGGTCTGGGGAATGTTTTCAGCAGCAGGAGTTGGGCCTCTCATACAGCTACATGGCAGAGTTAATGCCAGTGTCTATCATAACCTTCTTCAACAACACATGGTTCCTTCCTTGCGTTTGTCACTCAATCAGCCAGCAATTTTCATGCATGACAATGCCCCCTGTCACACAGCAAAACGGGTAAAGCAGTTCCTTGAAACTGAAAACATTGAAACAATGAAATGGCCAGCTCAGAGTCCTGATCTAAACCCAATAAAAAACCTCTGAAAAATCCTTGGTGACAAAGTTATGGCCAAGAAACCCACTACAGTCACCGAACTGTGGAAGAAACTGCAAGAAGTGTGGACCAAAATCACACGAGAGCAGTGTGAGAGACCAGTGATGTCCTGTGGCCGCAAATGTGCTGAAGTCATTTAAAGCAAAGGCCTGTACACTTCCTACTGACTGGTGACTGTTAGTGATGAGCAAGTATTCGGTATTCGGTACAGTATTCGGCCGAGCATGGCACCATGCTCGAGTCCCCTCCCCGCACGTTCCTTGCTGCTACGCAGCCAATCAGCGTGTGGGGAGGTACTGGCATTCACTGTAATGCCAGTAGCCAAGATGGCCAAAATTGGCCAAAATTGGCTGGCCGGGAACGCGTCATCGTGTGCTATATAGCACCCGGTGACATGTGACCGGCTCAGACCGAGTCAGGGTGGGCTGCTGCAAGGAGGGACAGATAGTGTAGGGAGAGAAATTGGCTAGGCAGGGCTAGTATTTCTGTAGAAAAGACCCAAAAGCCCTTTTTAAGGGCTATTGTTTTATCTGGCTACAATATATTTATTATTTTTTGGGGGGTTAAAAATTGTGCAAGGTGGTCTGACCTTAACGCCACCTGCATTCTAATCCTTTCTGTATCCCATATAGCTGACATCCATTGTCATTTTTTCTGCCGCTAATCAAGGCCACAGTACCTCAGCTGCGTCTGCTGTATAACATTTGCACAAGGAGGCACAGATAGTGTAGGGATAGGATTTGGATAGGATTTGGCTAGGCATGGCTAAAAAGAACACGAATTTGCCTGACGCTAACACCACCTGCACAGCGTGTGCATTATTACGTTTCTGTAGTCTATATACCTGACATCCATTGCTATTTTTTCTGCCGCTAATCAAGCCAACAGTACCTCATCTGCGCCTGCTGTATAACATTTGCGCAAGGAGGCACAGATAGTGTAGGGATAGGATTTGGCTAGGCATGGCTAGTTGTTCTGTTAAAAAGACACAAAAGTCTATTGTTATATCTGGCTGCAATTTATTTATTTCTGCTGGGGCAAAAAGAGCGCAATTTTGCCTGACCTTAACACCACCTGTGCAGCTTGTGCATTAGAATGTTGCTGTATCCTATATAGCTGACATACGGTGTCATTTTTTCTTCCGTTAATCAAGGCGACATTACCTGCGCTGCGTCTGCTGTATAAAGTTTGCGCAAAGAGGGACAGATAGTGTAGGGATATAAATTGGCTAGGCAGGGCTAGTTGTTCTGTTGAAAAGCCCTTTTAAGGGATATTATATCTGGCTGCAATATATTATTTTAGTGGTGGGTTAAAAATTGTGCAAGGTTGCCTGACCTTAACACCACCTTTGCAGCGTCTTCTGTCTAAAATTTGTGTATCCAAAATACCTGAAATCTGGTGTATTTTTTTCTGCCGCTATTCAAGGTGACATTACTAATGTCGCCGTGATTAGTGGCAGTAAAAAAACGCAATAAATGTCAGGTATATTGGAGAAACAAACATTGTACTGCACATGTAATGTCGCCGTGATTAGCAGCAGAAAAAAATGCAATAAATGTCAGGTATATGGGAGAAACAAACATTGTACTGCACATGTAATGTTGTCGTGATTAGCGACAAAAAAAAAAACGCAATAAATGTCAGGTATATAGGAGAAACAAACATTGTACTGCACATGTAATGCCGCCGTGATTAGCGGCAGAAAAAAATGCAACAAATGTCAGGTATATAGGATAAACAAACATTGTAGTGCACATGTAATGTCGTCGTGATTAGCGGCAGAAAAAAACGCAATAAATGTCAGGTATATAGGAGAAACAAACATTGTAGTGCACATGTAATGTCGCCGTGATTAGCGGCGGAAAAAACGCAACAAATGTCAGGTATATAGGAGAAACAAACATTGTACTGCACATGTAATGTCGCCGTGATTAACGGCAGAAAAAAACGCAATAAATGTCAGGTATATACAGTAGGAGAAACAAACATTGTACTGCACACGCTGCACAGCTGGTGTTAAGATTAGGCAAACTTGCGCAAAATTTTGACAATCAAGAATAAAAATATTGCAGCCAGATATAACAATAGTCCTTAAAAGGACTTTTGGGTCTTTTTAACAAAACAACTAGCCCTGCCTAGCCAAATCCTATCCCTACACTATCTGTGCCTCCTTGCACAAACGTTATACATTATATGAATAACGGCAGAAAAAAATACACTGGATGTCAGGTATTTAGGATACAGAAAGGTTATACTGCACACGCAGCACAGGTATGTGACATTACCTGCGCTGCGTCTGCTGCATAACGTTTGCTCATTCTAAATATTTCTGACATTCGGTGAACTTTTTCTGCTCATACACTAAAAAAAATCTGCCCAACTGTACTTTTGACAAACTTGCATATATACCATTTCATATGGACAAGGCGAGCAGTAAGTGACAGGGTAGTGGGCATGCTGCTGATGGTGCATGCAGAGGCCATGGCTTTGGGAGCAGTGAAACAGTGTCTGCTGGTAGAGCACAAGAAACAAAGTCATCCAAAACTCCTAGCTTCATGTCCCAGTTTACAGGGCAGTGCAAGACAGGTTCTTGTTAGGTCAACATGTCAGGAGGAGGACCAGAGTGAGGTTAATTTTTTAGGTTAAAAAATTAGGGGTGAGAGCCTGCTGGTAAACCTCTTAAATATTTAAGGGCGAGGGCAGCCTAATAAGCATTTTGATATGATGGAGGAAGAGGGGGACGAGGACAAGAAAAGGAAGAGGAAGGGGTGCATGAGAATACAGTGTATTCAATACACCCTAAAATCCACATTTAAAGTTCATTTATGTTCAGCCGCTTTCTTCTGGTGGTGTAACAAATTCAGGGACAATCCAGGCCTTGTTCATTTTGATTAGCGTCAACCTACAGCGGAAGCTGTAGGTGACTTTTGGAAATGAGCACACAGGCGGCGCCCCTTCCCCAGCAACTCAGGCAAATTGGGGTAAGTTTTGAGAAACCGGTGAACCACTAAGTTGAAGCAGTTGTTTGGCCTGAGGGAGACTCCTGTTCGTCCTATCTGTTGGAGAAACAGGTAGACTCATTACTGTCATTAGTTCCAGGGTCCTATAAGGTCAGTATGGTTTAGGTTCCTGTGTATGAACTAGCCTTCATTTGAGGCCTGTTCATACTGGTAGTCAGTCAAGATTATAGTCATGGTTTCCTTTAGGAGGTGTCCATCTTCCTTCCTTAGTTTCCATGCCTAATCTTCTTTCCCTCCTACACTCTGTGTGGTTTTCCCCCCACACCTGAATGTGACAGTAGGTGTGTGAGCTTGCCGAGCTCCAAAGCCGCCACCAAGTTACGGCTGTTATCAGACATAACCACGCCTGGTTGTAGGTTGAGGCGAGCCTGGTCCAGCTCAGCCTGGCGCCTTATACCCTGCCACAGCTCTGTGGCGGTGTGTCGTTTGTCACCAAAGCAAATAAGTTTCAGCATAGCCTGTTGCCGCTTCCCTACTGCTGTGCTACACTGCTTCCAGCTACTGACTGATTGCTGACTGGTGCTGCAAGATGAGAATTCCTAGATGGAAGTGGTGGAGGAGGAGGGGTTGCAGCCGCTAATGTAGGTGGTGGCGGAAATCCTGATGGAAGTAGGGCCCGCAATCCTTTGTGTTGGTAGCACCTGTGCCATCCCAGGGTACGACTCGCTCCCAGCCTCCACAGCGTTCACCCAGTGTGCCGTGAGGGAAATGTAGCGTCCCTGGCCAAAAGCACTTGTCCATGTGTCAGTCATTAAGTGGACCTTCCCAGTAACTGCGTTGGTCAGGGTACGGGTTATGTTACGTGACACAAGCTGGTGTAAGTTGGTGATGGCACACCGGCAAAAATAGTGGTGGCTAGGTACTGAGTAACGAGGGACAGCCACCATCAGACTGCGAAAAGCCTCACTGTCCACAAGGCTAAACAGCAACATTTCCAGCGCCAGCAATTTGCAAAGGTGTGCATTTAGTGCTATGGCCTGTAGGTGGGTGGCTGGGTATTTGCGCTTTCATTCAAAGGCCTGGGGTATGGACATCTGTACGCTGCGCTGGGACACAGAAGTGGATGTGCTCACTGGTGGTGCTTGCGAGGGTCCAGGTGCAGGGCGGGAGGCATCTGGGCCTGCGTCTTGGCTAGCACGTAACACAGGGAAGAGGAGGCAGTGGTGTGACCTGCAGACACCAATTGTGGATCCAGGCATTTGGCCCACCTATTAGGGTGCCTTGCTGCTATGAGGATCATGCTGGTGGTGGTCAGGTTGCTAGTGTTCATGCCCCTGCTCATTTTGGTACAGCAGAGGTTGCAAATGACAATTCTTTTATCGTCCACACTTGTTGGTGTGGGCTGCCTTCTCCCTTTTGCCACCCACTGCCTCTTCCAGCCTGTTGCGGTGCTGCAGATCCCTCCCCCTCTGTACTGCTGTCCTCGCTCAGCTTGCCACTTTCCCATGTTGGGCCAGTGATTTTATCGTCTACCACCTCCTCTTCCACTTCTTCACTCTGGTTCTCCTCCTGAGAAGTTGACCTTCAGTGCTGCTGACACTCAAAAACATTAGGGGCGAGTGTCTACTGCTGATCTGACCGTGTAAAAAATTAGGGGTGAGGGCCTGCTGCTACTTGCACTTTTTATATAAGTAAATATATGTTTCCTAACAATATTTCCTCTAAAATCGATGTTATATTTGGTTTTGGGGGTATTCTTGTCATTCTTGTCAAAAGTGGCGTAATACTTGGACAACATCGCTCCCATCAGCGACTTCAGTGTCCAAGATGCATCCAGACATCCTCCCCATGCTGTTCCCAAACCATTTCCACCATTTTCTCAACTTTCCCTATGAACCAGACAACCTCTCCTCTTCAGAGCAGGGAGTGCCTGATTTAGTGCTCGGGTTCTCCCATTGACTTCCATTATACTCAGGTGCTCGGCTGAGCACTCGAGCACCAGCAGATGATGAAGAACTTCCTCACGATGCGCAGCTAAATCCGCAGGCGGTAAGGAGAATAAGAACACTCACCTTCAGTTCAGAGCGTGACACCTTGATGTCTGGAACGGGTGGTGGTTCAGGAACTCGTCACCAAAGGCCATCTGGTTCCAGTTGAGACGCAGCTCTTTAGCCATGCTTGCTACTTGCTCAGTGTTCAGCGCTGGTCTAAACTGGTTCAGAGGAGGATGGAGTACTGAGGGAGGAGTCTTCACTACCTATACGTGAAAATAGTTAGATCCCGGTGGGCCGGGCTGGTTTTTTCCAATTCTAAGGGGGGGTCATATCTATCTTTCCCGCTCTTGCGGGGGCTTATCGCCATTTTACCGCCTCACGCAGAATGTGTATGTTTCGTACGTTTGATACGTATCGTATGTGTCGTTAGCGTTTAAAATTTTGTGAAGATTTACGAATAATACGAAGCGAATCCGAAAAAATCCTGATTCGCTTCGGAGGAGAAAATTTCCAAGATTTGATACAAATCTATGAAGCGGCTAATAGATTCGCTCATCTCTAGTGGCATGGTATACCCCTAACAAAAAAATCCTTCAAATGTTGACCAATTAAGATTGCAGTATTTCTGAACAAATTTAATGTTCATGAATTGTTCTCTAATTTTGATCTCCAGTGTAGATGTGTGTATTGTGTGTGATTGAAATCTATTTCCTCATAAATAGCTCCAGTATTTGTTGATCACTAACCCTTCTGTGTAAGCTCATATTTGTCATACAGATCACTCTAGTTGTTACCTTAGAAAAATATAAAAAGATGATAGTTCAATCATGCATAATCTTAACATTTTTTTCCTTTCAGTGAAGGCAGAGAAAATGTTTTGTGTCTTATATGGATCACACATGTTATTTTTCTAAATTAACTAGGATATCTGCTTATACAAATCTCATGGTTTGTTGGGCCAAAAGTAATGAGCTCAATGAATCAATTTGTCTTTATTTTATTTGCAGTCCTGGGAAGGATTAATCATAATTTAAAAGAAACTGGTGTCAGTTTCCATCAGTCATCACCAATGAGCCTAGACAATCTTTAAAAAAATATTTAAATATAAAGTGAATGAAGTGGATCTAAAAGTACCACTAACACTTTAGTAAATGCAGTTATCTGAGGTATCAATCACCAGTACCATGTGATCATGTTCTTCAAATGAATGGTTCAAAAAAGCAATACATGCTGTAAATACATAAGTACACACAAAAATAAAGAATATTCAAATAACTTTTGGTGTATTAAATAGTAAATTTCATTTGCTGGCAGTTTTACAAATCTGGCTATTTCATTCAAGTAGCAGTGAACACATTACTTACAGCGTTAAAGCACACTGATCAAGTAATTTATGGTGTCCTACCTGATACCATACCAGCATATGAAGGATGAGAAGATGACCTCCATGATATATAATCTTATGTCATTTGAAATAGGATTTCTTTTTTTTTCTTTTTTTAAACATATATTTTTATATATATTTTAAAATAAAATAAAACAACATGTTGTACTTTTGTTCCGGCCCCACACGTGACCCTGCGGCAGCATGGATCCGGTGGGCTGTTAACCCGCCGGAACAGCCTGCTGGAGTCCCCTGACGCAGGTGTGAAACTAGCCTTACACAACTCTAGTCCATGCCATTACATATGAAAATCTTAGGCTGGTGTGCAGCTGCTTGACCATGGATACCCATTTTATGTATTATTGATTTTGTCTTTGGCTCTAGGTCATAGGAGGAGGAGTTAAATGCATACCATTACACTACCTCATTAGCTTGACCAAGCTTATAGCTTATATACGTAATGATCACCACACTTTTGGAAGCCTAATTTAGAAATAACAATACCAGATTTTAAATTCCTTTATTATAACATTTCAAGTTAACCCTATATATTACTCTTTCACACTGTAGAGCAGGCAGGGGGGAGATTTGATTTGTTTAGTGCACAAATTTCACATCCTCTAGGTGAGCCTAGAGTCAAATAATTTGCTATACAATATTTAGTATGATTTATTTTGTATATAAATCATACCTCCCCCCCCCCCCTCCCAATTAACCTATTCTCTAAAGTATGTAATTTATTTTGGCTAACTTTTCATCAGAAATAGGATCAATAGCTTTTAATAATTTAATTGCTCTCTGACCACCTTATTATATTGGTCAATATACCGTATGATCTATTTAAAGAGCAAATATCTTCACAAAACAAAAGTAACTATAGATATAGAAATGTTTGCAACCTGCCTAACGTAGTTTGCTTCCTTCCTTCTGCTGGTTTCTGTAAATGGATATATTCTTGTTCATACTTGATTAGTATTTTGGATTACTAGTGTTTTGACTT
Organism: Rhinella marina; assembly: GCA_900303285.1. Classification (NCBI taxonomy): domain Eukaryota; kingdom Metazoa; phylum Chordata; class Amphibia; order Anura; family Bufonidae; genus Rhinella; species Rhinella marina. The sequence continues at coordinate 13,767 of ONZH01022575.1, read as the reverse complement.
TGGCTTGCCCTTTTGACCACTGTCTGTCTAACATATTGGTGCTGAGTTTCTCACTTGGTTCTGATCTCAGCTTAGCTATTTGACTACTCTCTGTCTCTCGACTTGGTACATTGTTATTCTCCTGGATCTTACACATTTCAGTATTGCTCTGTCTCTGTATCTTGTTTTTGACCCTTGGTGTTGTTTGTCTTGCACCTTACCAGAGTAGGGAACGTTGACCAGTTGGGACTTGCTACTTAAAGCTTGCAAGTAGGCAAGGAAAGTGGGTGGGATTCTAGTTAGGGCTCACTGTTTATGTCCATCCCTACCTACTGACATTACATATAAAAAAATAAAAAATATAAAATCATCACCCTTTCCTCAAAATTAATAAACAATAAAAATATTATAGACATTATAGTGTCCAAAAATGCCTGTACTATTAAAATATAACAATATTTATCCCATATCGCAAATAACTTACAGGAAAAAAAACAAAATGGCCAATTCATCTTTTGTCACTTCACCTCTCCCCCAAAAAAATTTCAAAAGTCACACACACTTCAAAATGGTATCAGTTACAAAAGTTATAAGGGTGAGAATATGGCAATGAAATGCAGGAAAAAATATGTGATATTGTTATAAGCGTACTAACCTAGAGAATTAAGGTAACATTTTTATTTTACAGCATGGGGAATACCTTAGAAAAAGAACTATAAAGTGGCGACAAAAACAAGCCCTCAAAAGGCTATGTGAATGGAAAAATAAAAAAGTTATGGCTCTGGAAATGCAGGAAGTGAAAAATGAAAATACAAAAATGGAAAATCGCAAGGTCCTCTAAAGGTTAAGGGAATTTGGCTATATTAATGAAGCACATGAATGAAAAATTCCACTCAATTAGGCAATAGTTTACAGTAGCTATAAAGAAGTTTTGTAGAATATGCATGTTCCCATATTACATAGATATCCCCTTGATTTCATTGGTCACCATGTAATGCTTAATTTGATCTGAGTTAGTATTGCAAATCAGTAGGGCGACCTGTGATCAATTAAAGGGGTTGGTCACCCTAAGTATCAAAAATCCAAAATTCCCCCAGACAATAGCCAACACTATGAAGTATTTCTCAGGTGACATGTACTGGCTGTATGTAATTTATCTAACCTGTTCACCATGACACACTTCCCTGGAGGAGCTCTCTCAGACAGGCTGTGTGGGAGGAGCATCTGCAAAGTGAAAGTAAAAATCCCAGCATGCACTGCAGCAAGCATGTCTAGAGGAGCAGTCACATGACCTCCCCGCCCACCTGTGTTCCCATAGAGACAAGAGCCCCTTAGATAATATCAATAACCCAGTTATCAGTGAATAACTGTTGTACAGACATAGCAATAGAAATAACACCCCAGTCCCAACAGTAAAGGAGGGGGCAGGGGTGTTACCCTTTTCATAAATTTGCTGTGGGGCCCAGTCATTTCTAGTTGTGCTACTGGATGTAAGCCTAAAAAACAGAATGAGGGGGGGAGTTATCATTTCCCTTGTTCCTCAAAAGTGGCATTAAAAAGTTGCAAACTATGGGACAGATTTATCAAAACTGGTGTAAAGGAAAACTGGCTTGGTTGCCCATAGCAACCAATCAGATTCCACCTTTCATTTTTCAAAGCTCCTTTGGAAAATGAGAGGTGGAATCTGATTGGTTGCTATGGGCAACTAAGCCAGTTTTCCTTTACAGCAGTTTTAATAAATCTCCCTCTATGTGTTTGCAAATTTTTAACTGCACTTTTTTTTTTTTTTAAGGGCATGACTATGGCAGAGACAGGGCGTGACCAGTCACCCCAACAAATTTATGTTCATTTTCACCAGTTTTCTGACTCAAATGATGCCAGAAATCTATGGCAGCTCTGAGCAGTAGCCATATATATATATATATACAGTGTATGGTGGTGGTGGTGGGGTCAACTATTACTGTATACAGGGGGTCACACATCACTATATACAGTATAAAGTGGTGATCACATATCACTGTATTGGGGGCATCATATATCACTATATACAGTGTGCAGGAAAGAGAGGGCACATATTTACAGATGACATCAGTGACTGCTGCTGATATCACTGACCTCAGCCATACTGACAGCTCAGAAGGGGTTAAAGCTCCTGACCTGTTGGTCTGGCTGGAATAAACATGTCTGTGATAAGATCACATTGCAGAGTGGTCATAGACAGGACAGACACTAGGATTGCTCACACTTTGTTGTCCACAGCACCTTCCTGGCTCTGCTACATCACTGTAGTCAGTGAGGTCCATCACAGCTTCTCCTCAGTATCTCTTCCTCTTGCAAAGTTTATTTATTTTAGCTTCTAACAAGTTTCTCTGCTAAGCCCCTTCAGCCCTATATAGTCAGGACTGCAGTCACAGCAGAAGGAAACTTCTCTGACACAGGCACGGTGCCTTTAGGGCCCAGGAGCAGCATACTCCTTCCATAGACTAGTGCACGTGCAGGCATGGACGAGACAGGCAGCTACGAGAGCATGACTGAGGGGGCGTGGCCTCCAATAGCAAGGAAACCAGGTAGATCTACTGCAGAAGATATATTAGGAAGTTTATTGTCTCCCTGCTTTCTTTAGAGTTTTAATAAGTGCTAACAAAGTGGCCAACCCCTTTAATAATCAAGAGATCATTCTTACAATAATGGGCTGTGTATAGCAGACAACTTGTTAAAGTGACCTTTGACCTATGTTAAAACTCCACATTAAATTTGTATATACTTGCTATAAAAAAAAGTTAATATTATGTCAAATACATTACAAGAAATCTAGTATAAATCAAGCACATTTTAAATTTCTTCATAGACTAAGCAACTCCAGGTCTCACACATAATTATAGATAGCGACAGCTGTTAACCTCTTCATATCTGGGCCATTTAACCCCTTCCTGACCAGTCCTAATTTTGCAAATCTGACATGTGTCACTTCATGTGGTAATAACTTTGGAACGCTTTTACTTATCCAAGCGATTCTGAGATTGTTTTCTTGTGACACATTGTACTTTAAGTTAATGGTAAATTTGAGTCGATATGTTTTAATTTTATTTATAAAAAAATCCAAAAGTTAACAAAAATTTGAAAAAATTCACTGTTTTCTAAATTTGAATCTCTCTGCTTTTAAGACAGATAGTGATACCCCATAAAATACTCATTAATTGACATTCCCCATATGTCTACTTTATGTTTGCATCATTTTGGTAATGTCATTTTATTTTTTTAGGACAGTAGAAGGTTTAGGATTTTAGACGCAATTTTTGAAAATTTGCAAAATAAACTTTTTTAAGGACCAGTTCAGTTCTGAAGTCAGTTTGTGAGGCTTACATAATAGAAACCACATATAATTACCCCATTTTAGAAACTACACCCTTTAAACTATTCAAAACTGGTTTTACAAATGTTGTTAACCCTTTAAGTATTCCACAGGAATTAAAGCAAAATAGATGTGAAATTTCAAAATGTCACTTTTTTTTCCAGATTTTCCATTTTAATCATTTCCGGTAACACATCAAGGGTTAACAACAAAGCAAAACTCAATATTTATTACCCCGATTCTGCAGTTTGCAGAAACACCCCACATGTGGTCGTCAACTGTTATTTGGGGATACGCCAGGGCTCAGAAGGGGAGAAGCAGCATCTGCATTTTCTAACATGGAATTTTCTGTCATGGTTTTTAAGAGCGATAACTTTTAAATTTTTTTGTGGACTGAGCTGCGTGAGGGCTTATTTTTTGCGGGACAAGCTGTGCTTTTTAATGGCACAACTTTGGGTTACATCTGGCTTTCTGATCACTTTTTAATCTAATTTTTGGGATGTTAAGTCACAAAAAAAGCAGTTTAGGGGCATTTTTCTATTTTTTTTACACCGTTCACTTGATGGGGTAGATCATGTGATACTTTTGTAGAGCCAGTTGTTATGGAAGCAACAATACCAAATATGACTATGTTTAATTTTTATTTTTTACGTTTTACACAATAAGAGCATTTTTAGAAAAAATAAATCATGTTTTTGTGTTGCAATGTTTTAAGAGCCATATTTTTTCATTTTTCTGGATATGATCTTGTGTGCAGGCTCATTTTTTTGCGGGATGAGGTGACGTTTTTATTGTTACCATTTTGGGATGCATACGACTTTTTGATTTTTTGATATGTTTTTACGTAGGTGAGGCGACAAAAAAAAGCTGTTTTGGCAAAATTTTTATTAGAATTTTTTTACGCGGTTTACTTGATGGGGTAGATCATGCAATATTTTTATACAGCCGGTCGATGCGGATGTGGTGATTAGAGATGAGCGAATCTAAGCTAACGAAGTGGAATTCGTTACGAATTTAATGGAAAATTCGATTTGCAACGTAAGCAAATTTCATGCCGATTCATAGTATCTTTTTTTTTTTCCTAAAATGGCCGCAAGTACATTGCATGACATGGGGAACGGATTTCTGGGACAAAGAAGTAAACACCCACAATGCGTTGACATGCATTTGCTATTGATTTTAGACCAGAGACAGACGTCAGGAGAGATAGGGCAAGTGAAAAAAAAAAAACTAAAGAAAAGAAATGAGGAGATCAGGCATAGATAATCTGAATTGCAGGGATAGGAGAGGGACAATTTCTAGACAGAATCCATAGGGGATTATCAGGCAGTGAATTGCTATTCTGGTACACTGAGCAGCAGTGGGCATAGGGGTTAGCCTGTTATATAGCACTGCACTCTGTTCTAAAGGCTGTTTTGGGGTGCTTTATTCAAAGAAGCACCACTAGTGTCGCTTTTTGCAGTTTCAGTAAGAGGGTCAAAGCCTTGTTTGGGGTACATAAAAAATAAATAAATAATAATAATAATAATAATAATAATAATAAAAACATTAAAAAAAATTCTTCTGGGTTGTGTTTGGGGAAAAACATATATAATCAGTGATTGGCAGCTTGTAAATGTGAAAGAAATAGTTGCCGCGTTATTCGCCATCCAAACAGAAAAGCGTGATATTGTGCTAACGTAGTCAGTGAAGTTGACTTGCCAAAAAAACAGTGAATCCATATTTGTGGGTTTGTTCCTTTTAAATAACTATTTGCGACGTTATTCGCCATTCAAACAGAAGAGCGTGATATTGTGCTAAAGTAGTCAGTGAAGTTGACTTCCAAAAAAAAAACTGTGAATCCGTGTTTGTGGGTTTGTTCATTTTAAATAACTATTTGCGGCGTTATTCGCCATCCAAACAGAAAAGCGTGATATTGTGCTAATGTAGTCAGTGAAGTTGACTTGCCAAAAAAACAGTGAATCCGTGTTTGTGGGTTTGTTCATTTTAAATAACTATTTGCGGCGTTATTCGCCATCCAAACAGAAAAGCATGATATTGTGCTAACGTAGTCAGTCAAGTTGACTTGCCAAAAAAACTGTGAATCCGTGTTTCTGGGGTTGTTAGTTTTAAATAACTATTTGCGGCGTTATTCGCCATCCAAACAGAAAAGAGTCATATTGTGCTAACGTAGTCAGTGAAGTTGACTTGCCAAAAAAACAGTGAATCTGTGTTTGTGGGTTTGTTCATTTTAAAAAACTATTTGTGGTCTTATTCGCCATCCAAACAGAAGGGCGTGATATTGTGCTAACATAGTCAGTGAAGTTGATTTGCCAAAAAAACTGTGAATCCGTATTTGTGGGTGTGTTTATTTTAAATAACTATTTGCGGCGTTATTCGCCATCCAAACAGAAAAGCGTGATATTGTGCTAAAGTAGTCACTGACGTTGACTTGCCAAAAAAATAGTGACTCCGTGTTTGTGGGGTTGTTAGTTTTAAATAACTCGTTGCGGCGTTATTCGCCATCCAAACAGAAAAGCGTGATATTGTGCTAACATAGTCAGTGAAGTTGACTTGCCAAAAAAACAGTGAATCCGTGTTTGTGGGTTTGTTCATTTTAAATAACTATTTGCGGCGTTATTCGCCATCCAAACAGAAAAGCGCCATATAGTGCTAACTTCTTCAGTGAAGTTGAATTGCCAAAAAAACAGTGAATCTGTGTTTGTGGGGTTGTTCATTTTAAATAACTATTTGCAGCCTCAGTCGCCATAGAAAAAGAAAATCGTCATATAGTGTGTAGTGCTGTGCAGTAACCCATTGTACTGCAGTTCAGCAATGCATTGTTAAGCCACTCAGTGGGTGAAGGTATTTTTAAAGAAATAGTTAAGCAGTTGTGCAAGGCAGTGAGCAAAGTATATTTTTTGGGGGGATTCTTAATTTCCTTTTATTTTAAATTTATATTCAAACAGTATGTCAGACATAGAGGTGACAGGCCCTTCACAGGGGAGGGGCAATGGCACAAATGTTTCTGGTTTAGATACAGGTCTCAGCAGAGGAAGGAGACGTGGCATTAGGGGTCACTCGGCGAGGCCACAGCTACCGGTGTCATCTAGTGGTCGTGTGTTGACCACCAACTCAGATGTTCTTGAATGATTAACTCGGTCATCCACTTCCTCCCAGATGACATCTGAAACCCCCATCCAAGAGTTGGTGGGTTCGTCAGACACAACCCTTAGTTGGCATGAGCCTGAAGCAGCTCCAGTGCCCTCACCTGTCCTCAACCTGCCTCTGTCCTTTTCGGTTCCCTCAGCCAGAGGAGTACTATATTCTTTGGGCTCTGCAACACTATACCGCAAGGACAAACTACTTGAGGACAGTCAGCAGCTACTTTGAAGCCAAGAGGTGGGGCAGAAATCCAATCCTTACAGTACGCAGTCAAGTACTGATGAGGAGAGTGTAGTGGGAGATGATGTTGAGAGCGGTCAGGCTTTGTACACCGAGACAGTTCAGGAGGACATTAGCGACGATGATGGCACAATTAATGTAGCCGATCGCACTTGGGAGCCAGGTGAAGCAATGGCTTCATCATCATTATTATCACCTGCAGACGAGACTGACAGCTTGCGCGTCAGGCAGCGGTGCAGGCAGCAAGTCGGTAGTGTGGCCGTTAGTCAACGGAGTGGCAGCAGTGCGAGGTCGGGAGCCAAACAGGCACGGGGTAGACCGTACTCTTCTCAGGTGCTTTCCGGCCTTGAAAAGAGCGGTGCAGGGCCTCAGCCAGACAGCGGAGGTATCACTCAGTCAGTGCGGAGAGTTGGTGGTAAAATCGCCTACTCGGCGGTGTGGAATTTTTTTGTTAAGACGCCTGAGGAGGTGAACATGGCTATATGTAGTATTTGTGGTCATAAAGTGAAGCGTGGCCAGGGTCCTAATGTTGACACCACGGCCCTGCACCAACATATGCAGCATCACCACAAAGTGGCCTGGGAGAACCGTGGCTCAGATGTGGCGGTCCAGTCGGCAGCAGCAACAGAAGCAGCATCACCCAGTGGCACGCATCTCATTTCAGGCAGTCAAGGCTCCAGCACCTCTGCCGAAGGGAGCTGTATCTCATCATCTACCTCTCCAGATGCTCCTGCTCCTCCTCCTCTTATTTATCGCCACTCATTACGGCAGCAGTCGTTCACCGAGGCGATTGCAAAGAGGCGTTACAGCAGTACGCGTCCAGCCATCCTGCAGCGCAGAAGCTGACCGTGCTCCTGTCCAAGTTGCTCATGCTGCAGTCCCTCCCTTTTCAACTGGTGGACTCTGCACCGTTCAGAGAACTGATGGCTTGTGCCGAGCCGAGGTGGAGAGTCCCAAGCCGTCATTTCTTTGCCAAAAAGTCAGTCCCAGCCCTGCACAAATATGTAGAAGAGAAGGTGGCCCAGTCCTTGAGCCTGTTGGTGTCTGCCAAAGTGCACGGCACCGCCGACGCGTTTAGTTGTAACTACGGTCAAGGCCAGTACATGTCCTATACGGCCCACTGGGTCAATGTGGTTCCTGCCCAGCCACACGAGCAAATTGGACAGGTGACGCCACTTTCTCCTCCTCATTGTCAAACTACTCATCCTGCGCTAATGTCTGGCTCCTTCTCCACCACCTCAGCCTCCACTGAAGGGCCAAGTCATAGTGCTCCTCCAGCGTACCACATGTGCAGGGCACGGCGGTGTTACACAGTTCTACGCCTGGTTTGCCTGGGCAAACGAAGTCACACAGGGGAGGAACTGCTCCGCGTCATGAAAAAAGAAATCGAATCAGAACCATGGTGACAGATAATGGAAAGAACATGGTGTCCGCGCTGCGCCAAGGAGGACCTAGCCATGCGCCCTGCATGGCGCACGTATTTAATATGGTTGTCAAATGGTTCCTCAAGTCTTATACCCAACTGCAAAACATTCTAAAAATGGCCAGGAAACTTTGTATGCACTTCAGCCATTCCTACACCGCCAAGCACACCCTCCTTGAGCTGCACCTGCAGAATGGCGTCCCCCAACATAGGCTGATATGTGACTTTCCTCCCGTTGGAATTCTACCCTTCATATGTTGGACCAACTGTAGGAACAGAGAAAGGCCATAAACGATTTCTTAATGATCCAAGCAGACAGGAGTACTCCCCTGTGTAATTTTGATGTCAGCCAGTGGCAGCTCATGTCCCTTTAAGGAGGCCACGTTATTTGTCAGTCACCAGGACTACGGTATGACCAACGTCATTCCACTGCTTCATGTCCTGGAACAGATGCTACAACATCTTTCTGGTCAGGGGACTGGAAACATGGAGACTGCATCTCACGGCCACATGAATCCGGTGGGGGCTGAACCGGAGGAGGAGGAGGAAATTGGAGCACAAGCATTTAGTGGTTTTTCTACCCAGGTGACAGAAGAGGAGGAGCAGCCGGAGGAGGTAGAGGGAGATGAGGAAGATGAGGCAGATGGCCCAGAGACACCATGGCAGTATACAGTGGAGTTGGAGGCAGGCAGTCCCTCCGAGTCACTTGCGCAAATGGCCCGATGCATGCTCACTTGCTTACGTAGTGACATCCGAATATTCAGCATACGGCAGAGGAATGACTTCTGGCTCTCCACCCTCTTGGACCCTCGCTACCGGTCTAAAATGGGTGCCTTTTTTTCACCTGCTGAGAGGGAGGACAAACTGAAGTACTATAGAGACATCCTATGTAGTCAGTTGGCTGCTGCCTTTCTGCGTCATCGTCCATCCTCTTGCAGGTCTGACCGGGGGGGGGGGTCTGTGGCCTGATGATGCTGCTGCCGCCTCCACACGCTGTGTTCTAGCTGCCGCTAACTCCTAATTATGTAATTGTGTCACTCTGTGGCCTACTTATGCTGCTGCCGCCTCCTCCGCACGCTGTGTCCTAGCTGCTGCTACCTCCAAATTATGTAATTGTGCCACTCTACGGTATGCTGCTGCCTCCACATGCTGCGTCCTAGCTGCCGCTACCTCCTAATTATGTAATTGTGCCACTCTGTGGCCTACTCATGCTGCTGCCGTGCCTCCACACGCTGTGTTCTAGCTGCCGCTACCTCCTAATTATGTAATTGTGCCACTCTGTGGCCTACTCATGCTGCTGCTGCCGCCTCCGCATGCTAGGTTTCCTAGCTGCCGCTAACTCCAAATTATGTAATTGTGCAACTCTACGGTATGCTGCTGCTGCTGACTCCACACGATGTGTCCTAGCTGCTGCTACCTCCAAATTATGTAATTGTGCCACTCTACGGTATGCTGCTGCTGCTTCCTCCACACACTGTGTCCTAGCTGCCGCTACATCCAAATTATGTAATTGTGCCACTCTGTGGCCAACTCATGCTGCTGCTGCCGCCTCCGCATGCTAGGTTTCCTAGCTGCCGCTACCTCCAAATTATGTAATTGTGGCACTCTACGGTATGCTGCTGCTGCTGACTCCACACGATGTGTCCTAGCTGCTGCTACCTCCTAATTATGTTATTGTGCCACTCTACAGTATGCTACTGCTGCTGCTGCCTCCACACGCTGTGTCCTAGCTGCCGCTACCTCCAAATTATGTAATTGTGCCACTTTGTGGCCTACACATGCTGCTGCCGCCACATCCACACGCTGTGTCCTAGCTGCCGCTACCTCCAAATTCATTAATTGTGCCACTCTACGGTATGCTGCTGCTGCCTCCACACGCTGTGTCCTAGCTGCCGTTACCTCCAAATTCATTAATTGAGCCACTCTACGGTATGCTGCTGCTGCCTCCACATGCTGTGTCCTAGCTGCCGCTACCTCCAAATTCATTAATTGTGCCACTCTACGGTATGCTGCTGCTGCCTCCACATGCTGTGTCCTAGCTGCCTCTACCTCCAAATTATGTAATTGTGCCACTCTACGGTATGCTGCTGCTGCCGCCGCCTCCACATGCTATGTCCTAGCTGCCGCTACTTCCAAATCATGTCATTGTGCCACTCTGTGGCCTACTCATGCTGCTGCCGCCACATTCATACTCTGTATCCTAGCTGCCGCTACATCCAAATTATGTAATTGTGCCTCTCTGCGGCCTACTCATGCTGCTGCTTCTGACGCCTCCACACGCTGTGTCCTAGCTGCCGCAACCTTCAAATTGTGTAATTGTGCCACTCTACGTTATGCTGTTGTTGCTGCTGCCTCCACACGCTGTGTCCTAGCTGCCGCTACCTCCAAATTATGTCATTGTGGCACTCTACGGTATGCTGCTGCTGCTGCCTCCACACGCTGTGTCCTAGCTGCCGCTACCTCCTAATTATGTAATTGTGCCACTCTGTAGCTTACTCATGCTGCTGCCGCCTCCACATGCTGTGTCCTACCTGCTGCTACCTCCAAATTTTGTAATTGTGCCACTCTACGGTATACTGCTGCTGCCTGCACATGCTGTGTTTTAGCTGCCGCTACCTCCTAATTATGTAATTGTGCCACTCTGTGGCCTACTCATGCTGCTGCCGCCGCCTCCACGCGCTGTGTTCTAGCTCCTGCTACCTCCAAATTATGTAATTGTGCCACTTTACGGTATGCTACTGCTGCTGCCTCCACACGCTATGTCCTAGCTGCCGCTACCTCCTAATTATGTTATTGTGCCACTCTGTGGCCTACTCATGCTGCTGCTGCCTCCACACGCTTTGTCCTAGTTGCCGCTACCTCCAAATTATGTAATTGTGCCACTCTAGGGTATGCTACTGCTGCTGCCGTCTCCACACGCTGTGTACTAGCTGCCGCTACCTCCAAATTATGTTATTGTGCACTCTGTGGCCTACTCATGCTGCTGCCGCCGCCTCCATACGCTGTATCCTAGCTGCCGCTACGTCCAAATTATGTAATTGTGCCACTCTGTGGCCTACTCATGCTGCTGTCGCCGCCTCCACACGTTGTGTCCTACCTCCAAATTATGTAATTGTGCCACTCTACGGTATGCTGCTGCTGCTGCCTCTACACGCTGTGTCCTAGCTGCTGCTACCTCCTAATTATGTAATTGTGCCACTCTGTGGCCTACTTATTCTGCTGCGGCCGCCTCCACACGCTATGTCCTAGCTGCCACTACCTCCAAATTATGTAATTGTGCCACTCTACGGTATATTGCATTTGAAATTATATGACTGCTGCTGCCTCTCCCAGGGTGTGTCACTGTGCCATTCTGTCTCATTAAAATTAGTACGACTCCTACTGCCTCTCCCACTCTGTGGCCTTGAAATGTATTCAACTGCTGCGTCTTGCAGCTGCTGTTATGGTAATACTCTGTGGCCTTGAAATTTCTATGACTGCTGCCTCTTGCAGCTGCTGTTACGGTGCCACTCATTGGCCTAGTAAATGTATCCGACTGCTGCTGCCTCTTGCAGCTGCTGTTACGGTGCCATTCTATGGCCTTGAAATTTCTTAGACTGCTGCTGCCTCTTGCAGGTGCTGTTATGGTGCCACTCTTTGGCCTTGAAATTTCTTCGACTGCTGCTGCGTCTTGCAGCTGCTGTTATGGTGCCACTCGTTGGCCTTGAAATTATTTGACTGCTGCCTCTTTCAGCTGCTGTAACGGTGCCACTCGCTGGCGTAGTAAATGTATTCGACTGCTGCTGCCTCTTGCAGCTGCTATTTCGGTGCCACTCTGTGGCCTTGAAATTTCTTCGACTGCTGCTGCCTCTTGCAGCTGCTGTTACGGTGCCACTCTGTGGCCATGAAATTTCTTCGACTGCTGCTGCCTCTTGCAGCTGCTGATAAGAACATATGCTACAGTTGATCTTAACCAAAAGGCCGAGAATTCTTTTTTAAGGTCTGCTCTTCAGGGTATTTCACTATGCCACTCTCCGGCCTGATGCTGCTGCCACCACTGACTGCACATGCCATCTCCTAGCTGCCGCTACGTCAAAATTAGGTAATTGTGCCACTCTGTGGCCTCCAAATTGTACTACTACTTCCATTGCTGCTGCCACTACCAGGGTCTGTCATTTTGTCACTCTGTGGCCTACTCATGCTGCTGCCACCTGGCCACACATTCGTCATGCCACTCTATAGTCTGCTGATGCTGCTGCCGCTGTCTGGGGGCTCTCTGCTTGTATAAGCGTGTAATAGAACAGGTTCTGTCGAAATGTATGTGGAATCAGTGAATTGGTGTAAAAGGCGTGCGCTTTTGAAGCTCTAGTAGGATCTTGGGCCTCTGCACGATTCTTTATAGCTGGCGCTAACATTGACCTGTAAGGCTGAGTTCAGACTTGAGTTGTTTGGTGAGTTTTGGGCCCTTAACTGCCCAAATAAATAAAAGTTTGCAGCGATTCTAAGAGAGAAGCCTGTTATGTGCGTGTCAGTAGACTCCCTATTAGTGTGAGCGAGCATGCCTACGCTTGGCTCCGCTCGGTGTTCGGCCGAACACCGACTGTACTCGAGCGCAATGCTGGCATTCACTGTTATGTTGATTTGTACGCTAATGCTACGCATTGAATGCTAATGCGTACGAATTTGTATGCTAATGCGTACGCATTTGGACGCTAATGTGTACGAGCAAAAGAGGAGAAGTCGCGATTCTGACTTTTTCCTATTAACCAGACACCCTCCCCTCTTCCGAGTGGGGGGTGCCTAATTTAGTCCCATTGACTAACATTATGTTCGAGTGTCGAGTGCTCAGCCAGAGCACCCGAGCATATGAGCACAGAGGTGCTCGCTCAACACTACTCCCTATGCGTTTTACTGCAAGGCACAGTGTTCTACACCACTATCCAGGCTCTCTGCAGCCCGGAAGTAGCCATTTTTTAATGCAATTCGCAACAAATTTATTCGGATCAAAGCAAATCTTTTTGGAAAATTTGGCGAACTAGCCGATTGAATTTTTGAAAAATTCACTCATCTCTAGCGGTGATACCAAATATGTCTATTTTATTTATTTATTTTTATGTTTAACATTTTTTAATGACATATTTGGGGGGAAATATTTTTTTTAATATGTGATTTTTTTTTTGTTACACTTTGTGTCCCCCATAAGGTCATACAAGACCTCAGGGGGACATTTAACTTTTTTATTTATTTATTTTTTTTACACTTGATTTCTCTTGTAACTGGGGCTGACATAGTAGCCCCAGTTACAGGGGAAATACAGCCCCCAGAGAAGCTGTACAGCATAATACTATGCTGTACAGCCTCAGTGCAGGGCAGCTCCTGCACGCTCCTAGCCCTGGCAATCACGTGACCGCCGGGCTGGAATGATGTGTATACACAGCGCTCGGTGAGCGTTGTGTATACAGCAATCTAGAAGGCAGGGACCCCTGGAAAGGTCCCTGCCTTCTCTTTGTGGTACCCTGCTGTCACTGACAGCAGGTACCCCACTGTGCAGCTGCATGATTAGCGTGCAGCTGCTATCTCTGAATGGACGTTCAGAAACGTCCATTCAGAGATACGTAACCACTTCCCGGACGTTTATAGTCAATGGGCG